>PVIH01014133.1:0-55233 GCA_004025045.1 Sigmodon hispidus | reverse complement strand
GAGAGAGAGAGAGAGAGAGAGAGAGAGAGAGAGAGAGAGAGAAACAGTTGGTTCCCAGCCTTCTCTACATGCTTCTCCATTTGTTATCTTGCACCGAACAAGAGCCGACCACTTCTCTCCATCTCTCAACCACTACACTCCTGCTTACAGGAGCTGGGAAGAAACAGCCTGTCTGTGGAACTGAAGGATGATGCTTCCGGAAATGTATCACTGAAGCCTCGCAGAGGCATTTGTGTTCTCCTTGGCCACCTTGGCAACAATCCACAGAAGGAGGCTGAGTTTGCCTCTGAGACCCTCGGGTCCTCCCACAGCAGGGGAGTTCTAACACAAAGAGCCCTTGAGGACCTCTCCCCTCAAACGTAGCAGAAAACACACCCCGCTGAGAGCAGGCTGCCCTGCCTGTGGCACAGCTAGGTAGCACTCACAGCAGGTGAAGAGAAGCCAGCTCTGGTAGTTTCCTGATGGATTTGTTTGTATCTTTGAAATGGCGGACGTGTTGGGGGCGGGGCAGGGGAGGAACAGAATGGTGGGAGTGGAGAGGGCAGAAGTAAGGAGGAGACAGCGGGAGGTTCTTTAAAATCACCAGGGGGAAAAAAACCAGCAGGAGCTGAGGAGAAAATCATAAAGCAGTGCAGCTTGCTCGGGAAGTAAGGGTAGTGACGGGAGAGATGTCACAACCTAGCAAAGAGAAGACCAAGAGTTGACACATGTGCTGAGCCTGAGCTCCATGGCTGTTTCCATGGGGCCTCTCATGCCATGTGCACATAAAATGATCCAAGGAGCTGATAGAAAAATGCAGAAAATTATGCTATTAAAAATGCTAAAATGTGGGAACCTGATCCAAAACACAGAAAGATGCGCCGTGAATGGTACTAAAATGTATGGTGGGTTTTTCTCCTTTCATGAAGCTCTTCCTTCAACTTGCTTCTTGGTTTTGTTTTTGTTTTTTCTATACAGATAAAAAAAAAGATATGACTATTTTTCTATCACTACCATAAATTCTAATGTGCAGTCACATGGAATTAAACAGTGCATTCTGTGGCCACCACACGCACACTTCAGAACAGCAGGAAAGCTCCCAGATCAGCAGCACACTGTTTTTCCTCTTACTGTGTATACTTTACCTTCTTTGAGGCATTCTCCTTGCTGAAGTGGGGAGGAAACAAGGGAGACAATATGGGCTCATCTCCTCCTTCCATGTCCTCGAGATCCTAAGTGGCTGCCCGCTGCAGCAAAGCAACATGAGGAAGAGAGGCTAGAGATGACTGACTTTGTGGTTACTTATGGCTCTTAGGACAGGGCCATCTTCCTGCTGTGCTCAGAGCATCTTCTTGCACTGTGGTGGACAGGGCATTTGTCTTATGCTTGCTTGGAACCCTAGCAAATTCTCTAAAGGGTCCACTGGACACTTCTGTACATAAACAGGAGAGCAAGGACCCCCCCCCCCGGGGCGGGGGGTGCAGCTCCTCAGCTGAATGTGCTTCATCATGTCATCAGAGTTCTCTTAAAAATATTCAAATTCAGAAACTAAAAATATGCAGGATTCTATGACCAGCAGAGCATGGTGCCAACATAAGTGTACAGCCCTGAGTACACACCATCCCCACCCCACCCCCACTGGACCCCTGTGGGACTGCTTGCTTCTGGGTTTAGGAGCTTTCCCAAGAAGCCAAAGCCAATCCAGTAAAATGCAGGAAGGTAACTCAGTTGGGGCAGGGCTTGGACCCTGATGGCCCTGAACAAGCCAGACAAGGACAAGAGCTTTGCCAGAACAATTAAGTAAGCCTGTCATAAAGAAAAGTGGACAAAGGAAATCTGTTCAATGTGGCCAGTCTGGAAAAAGGACAATTCAGGTCCCTTCAGCTACCATAACCACCAATCCAACTTTAGTCCTGACATGAGATTTAAATGAAGGGCCAATGGTATGCATAACCAGTTTTGGTCAAGGTATGGATCCGCCATCATCATTGTCTCTACCCCTGCAAGATAATCTGAAAAGCTATCAGAACTGCATGAAATCTCTTCCTGGGAGACAAATTCCCCTTCTGGCTAATGCCAGGACCTCAGCCTTTTCTTTCTCTCACAAGGAGACTCCTGGGGAAATTCTAATTTCCTGGGGTCCATTGTTTGAATAGCGTAAGAGCTAAAGGAGGGGCCGATGTCTCTTCAGAATGTCAGCATTCCAAGATGGCATAACCAATGTCCCAATGACTCCAGGCCAGTCCTGGCTTTAGTTAGGGTTTTTACTCACTGTAGACAATTAAAGAGCGCCCCAAGTCACAAGGCTGACCTGTGCCCAGAGATGTAATCTTACTAGGAAATAGTATTTTTGTTGATTACATAAGGAGTCCTAAGCAGATCCCCACAATGCAGATGTGCAAGATCAAATGACTGGTGTTCACAAGAGAAAAGAGGAAGAGCAGAGAAACCAAGAGGGATGAAAGAGACCTGGGAAGAAGGAGGTGTGGAGACAGGGGCATGTTGGAGTAAGACCACGGTTACAAATGGCTTGATGCACAGGAAGTTGAAACAGGCAAAGGAGCTTCTTCCCCCGACTAGGAAGAAGTGTGGCCTCACTAAGAGCTTCATTTCAGACTTCAGACCCCAAATTGTGAGAGAATATGTTTCTGATGCTTAAAATTTCTAAATTTATTGTTATTTGTTTTATGGGCCTAGAAAACAATTTTCCTTGTGACATTCCTTGCACCTGGCTGAACTACCCGCCCCTTTCAGCTCCAACATGCTATCACTATTATACTAAAAATGCACCATGGAGGCAGAATGGTATAGTTTATTCAGCAAGTGGAATTTAGATGAAAGGTCCATAAGCACAGGGCCTTTTCAATCATGACCCGTCTTTGGTGCCTAACAGACTGTTTCATATACATATCACAAATCAGTGAATTAATGAGTGGATAGTGCTTCCTTGAAGTCTCAATGTAGGCTTGATCTCGATTCCAAACTTCTCACAACACTGTGAAGGAAAGTCTACATACTACCCATGATATCATTGGAGTTTATTCATTCATGTCTTCAATGACCATCTGAGGGAGGTGTGCGTGGCTCAGCCAGCCAATAAGCCACTTGTCATCAGGCCTAAGGAGTTTACTTCTATCTGTGGAACCCACATGGTGGAGGAAGAGAACCAGATCATGCATGTTGTCCTCTGACCTGCACATGCAGGCTATGACATGTGCACCCATACTGAGACCCACATACCATGACATTCATACACAGTAAATAAACAAATTCAGTGATGGAGCAATAATATAAGGGCTATCCCAATCCAGACTCTATTCATTTCTCTATGGCTATAAAGACAGAAAAACAGAGGAGTCCTGATCTCATGGAGCTATGTTCAAGGAGGGAGACCCACTTGAACTTGGGAGACCAAGTAGGAAATAAAGGGATTTGCACAGGAACTGTGTTGAGAAGAAAAGAGTTCTTTCCGTCTCTAAAGAGATGACACTTTAACTGAGTCCGAAATGGTGTATAATATAGGAACAGGCCATACTAAAAGCACAGGAAGAAAGCATCCCAGATAAAAGAACACAGCAAGTGCAAAGGCCCTGAGGCTCTACAGTTTGGAAGATGACTGAGAATGTCATAGGGCAATAGCCTGAGCACTAAGTGGAACTGAGGAATGAGGCTAAAGGAGAGATAGGATTCAGATAACCCAGATCCAGATATCACAAAGAGGTTCTGTCGTTTTTAACAAAAGACATACTGCAGGGTTTGGGGCAGGCAGTGGTTTGGGATGTAAGTTCCCCAGAACTGTACAGAGAACAGACCTGGGGGTGCAGGCAAGACCAGACTCAGAAAGACCTGTCTAGTGGCTTTCAGAACCATGCAGTCACAAGGTATGGGCAAGGTCACTGCTAAGCAAACCTTAAAGAAGAGTCATTTATAACACGAACACAGGTAATTCTTAGGGCTTATGAGTCTTCAGTCAACCTGCTTTTTAAACTTGCCTGGTCATATTAATATGAGAGGTATTCAATGAATAAATGGACACCATGACCTGGTTAACTCGCTAGCAGCCAGGCTGTCTCAAGGCTTGTCACAGCTGGGGGGTCCCAGCTTCAGCAGGTGTCACTGCACAGTGCAGAAGTTTACCATAGGTAAATATGGTCTTCACCTGCATCCTGACATACAATATGATAAAAACAGCCCTGTGTGGCTGACAGTGCCAGCCCCACTGTTCATACAATACAAATTTATTTTATCTGACTATGGGCAACCCCAAATCCTAAAATGTGTGTGCCATAACAGCTTCCCAGTTTGTTGTATGTGCAGCGTGCCGTGTGCTGAAGAAATTAGATACTCCTTTCTGGATTGTGACCACACACATTTTGGAGGTCAGCCAATAACAAGATAGTTTCACATTGTTGTTACTCATGAAGGATGAGACCAGCCACAGATGCCCCTGGGATTTTACAAAGTAGAATGACTGAACACACACACAAAATGTGTGTATATAAATATATAAATGGCATATATGATGTGTGCGTGTATATATATAATGTGTGTGTGTGTGTGAAGCTTGGGGAACAAGAGGCTTTGTCCTGCCCAAGTTTGCTCTTGAATAAGCTGAATAAAACAACTCACTTTGTAAAGAGATGGGGTAAACTTCTGAGATGCTGGCCCCTTCCCTAATATTTTGTAAGATGGATGTCTTACCCAGTCAAGAAAGGGATCCTCTCAGGTTTATGTGATATTTTATTGTTATACATTATTAGGTGAGAGCGTTATCTGAGATGTTTTTTGCTCCCAGAGGCTGTGAACCAGGGGGAGTTCTGCTCTGCCCACTTGTTTCTATTAACAGAATTTTCACTCAAACATAACCAAGTTTGGAGAGAAAAAGAAAAAAGAAATTTTGGAATTATAATCTCAACTATATATATGTAAATAAATAAATCTGATAAACTCCAAAAAGAGAATGCTGATCAGTGTGTTAAGCACCTGATCAACATTTATTAAGCACCAACTGTATACTAACCATTGCCACTGTGGGAAACTCCAGATAACTCTTATGTTCAAGGATTTCTAGAAGGACCTGTATGATCTAGAAAAACTATTGTACTCACAGTTATGATTTATTGTGGCAAAAGATAATGTTAAGACTTAGCCAGTGGAAGAAATTCAAGGGTCAGCATCAGGATAGGTCAAGTATGAAGCTTCCAGTTGACCTTGCTCAGTGGAGCCATGAAGAGATCAGCTTTGCTTGTTGGGCACAGAGGGGAACTCAGGCAGTTCTTTGTGCAAAGTTAGTCCTTTACAGCTTATTACTTCAATAGGAAGATTCCAGAGGAAAAGAAACCACGGCTATGCCTGAAACAACCTGTCCTCTGGCTGGGAAAATAGCATCCGAATCCAGAAAAGTCATTAGTAAACACTTCTAAGGAATGATGGGAAGTTCAGTTTTAAATACAAGACAAGCAGTGTGCATAATCCTGCCCATCCAGTACCTAACAAGCAACATGGATACCATAAATGCCCTGCATCTCTGAAAGACACCGAGACGTCATTGTTACAGCAAAGCTTGGCTGGCCCTGTGCATCACCCAGCGCCACCTTTGGCTTGTCTTTCCTCCTATGCTATCATCGTACAATCTACACATTCTTCTTGGCACTTTGAAGGAGATCAGGCTGCAGTTGAGCCACTGGGGATGGTGAAGTGGAAATGATGGGCATGAGCTTTGCCTCCATACAGTTAGTTTGCCAGTGGGTTTAACAGAACATGCAGAGAAGAGTAAGCAAAGAAAGAGTTCAACCCCACCAGTGCTCAGCTCACCACCCACTAGCACAGCCTATTTGGAGGGAGAACCGACATAGAATTACCTCTTAGAAGAACAGAACCACTAGAAGGTTCCCAACCCTGAGGAGCAAGGGCAGCAGCTGAGTCCTGGGCCAGGACTGCAACTTCCTTAGAAAGAACATCGGACCAACAGATGCAGAGAAGGTTTGAGAATGGACCCGCTACTTCAACCAAGTCTCCCACTCAGCTCTCCCTCCCTGCTACCAATATAGAAACCAAGTGGGAATCAACATAAAGAAGTTGGCTTTGAGAAGAAGAAGAAAAAAAATCTGTGAACGGGAGAGGGGTTTCTCAATACTTTATTCCTGGGGGAATAAATGTTGTGTACTTTTAAACATTGAGGTAAAATTGGCATAAGTCTAACCACTTAAAAGTGAAAAATCAGCTCTTATTTACTATTCACAGTGGTGAGCATGCAGGACCCCCATCTAATGTTACATCACTTTCATTCCCCAAATAAAAACCCTGCACTGATTACTGTGCTGTGGCCGAGGACTTGAGATTGGTCTGTCCAGCAGAGGAGAGGATGAGGTGTGTGTTGGCAACCTGAACCTACAATCTGCAGCCTGGGCTGTCTAAATTCTGTCTATGATGCAGGGTAGGTTCCTCTAACCTCACCAATGGAGAGAAGATCAAGGGATTTTTTTATTCTCTGGAAAGAGTGAATATGTATATTTATGAGTAAAAAATAAACAGAGGGCTGAAAGGACCATGGAGGCAGGGAGAAGTCTAGGAAGAGAAGGCCACGGTTTCCTGGGGAAACCACTGTTAATATAGAACCCTCAAGACACTGATACATACCAAGTTCACCAGACAAGAGTGGGCTAAAGAGAACACTGCACTCTGATCTTTACATGAGACATGCACAGATATACACAATTAATCTATGCCAATAAATGTTCAGAGAGTATAGAACAAACAAAAGAAAAAGGTTCCTAGGCCAATGACATCAGCACCATTTAGAAACTTATTAGAAATGGACAGTCAAGCCTGTGCCAGACCAGTTCACTCAGACACTGAATACAAGACCTAGCCAATGTCTGGTCCAGCATGTTCAGGGAGATCTGAGGTGGGAGAGGAGAGACTGGGGTCAGCAGCAACATATGGAAGAACCCCACTGACAGGGGAAGGCTGCAATCTCTTCCCCACCTCGGCTTCATACAGAAACAGGGAGAGTCAGCTACTTACAAATGGGGGAGAAGCCCATGCAATGTAAATGACGGTGAACAGTGATGGGCTTCATGGTCCAAGGCTTTGTAAGCCTTTCCCCACCTCACTGGTCCTTGTCCACGCCTTCCCTCTCTTAACAAACTGTCTCTATTTCTGTTTCTAACCATATGCCCCTGGTCTAATTCTTCATCCTGGGACACAAGAACCCGGAAGCTTCAGCCGGTGCTCCAGATGCAGATCCATGCAATCTAACAGAAACTACCATTCATGAATCGCTCCCCAGGGGAACTGTAAACATCTCATGAACACCCGCAGAGCTATTCCAGCCCATTCCTGAAGCTACCACTCTATCTCATTGTGTCTGTAACCCTGCTGCCCAGATGCTTATGATTCTTCAAGACATAGTTCTGTTTACACAGTACTCACTGCATGCTGGGCCTTGTAGTCTTAAACAGTGTATAGACGTTACCCAAGTAATTGTTACATAACCCCAGAGTTAAGTACTATCATTATCCCCACTTCCCTGATGGGAAATCAAGGCTCACAGAAGTAAGGCAACTTGCCTAAGGGCAGGCAGGTAGTACATGGAAGGGCTGATATTTTAGCCTTTACTGACAAAGCATTGCACCCTGCACTGTACCCCGCATAGAGCTTAATTAACCTGGCTTATCTGGCCCCTCCCACCATCTCTAATCACTGAGTGCATGCACACACACTATACCACCACATGATGAGACTACATACCCATCTGCTGCCATATGAGACATGTGAACTCTGGCGGAGATAATGCTCATTCCTGTATCTCCTTGGCACAGGTAGAAGATCCTGTTGAAGAAGGTAGATGGATTCGGTTCCACTGTAAGCACCCCTGCCATGCACCTGCCTACTATCTGGTAGTTCATTTCAGGATGCCTGTTTGGAGGAAAGCCCCAGTCTCCAGTCTTCACATCTGGGAAATTCCCGCTTTTCTGGAACTTAATACTATCTCCAGGAAATGAACAGGGACAGAAACTCAGCAATCGAATTTGCAAGCCAGGACCCTGTGGAATACCTGGTGCTGACTGCAATATTATCTCTGCAGCTAGATCTTCTGGGAGGGAGCAGCAGGCTTCTCAGTTTACCAGCACAGGCCTAAGCTCAGGGCTAGCACAGCATCCTTCCCATCTCATCTGAGTGGTAAAACCAAGTCACGGACCACCTGCCTTCCCAGCTTTCCCAGCCATAGGAAGATAGACTCCATATCTGATAGAGAAAAATTGCAAAATTGCATTAAAAGAAATTATAAAATGTAGGGGGCTGATTTTGCCATCTACCTTATAGATTTGTTTTAAAATTCATGAGTACAATTACAAGCTCAAAGGCAGATAGGTAATATATTGTTGGAAGTCATTCGGGGGACACTTCAAGGGGATGGGGCTGTTAACCAGAGTTGATGCAAATTTTTATTTCTCATCATGTTAATAATAGCAAATTAAAGGGCAAAAATATATACATCTTAAAAGGAGCAGCTATGGGCCAAATATAAGATAGAACATTATGGATGCATTGTTCCTGAACCTTGCAAACCCCTTGAGTCTTTTCAGCCATATCCTGGATGCAGAAAGAAGCCCAGAAGTGGCACTTACCTTTCCTAAGCTGCAGTGGCTGAACACAAGCCCAGGTCTGCCGGTTTCTAAGTGAGCACTTTGTGACGCCAAGCTCACATTTGGCCATTCCAGGAAGACCACACAATGTGGGGAAGTAATTCACTTTACATGGCTTGACCCCCCTGGTACTTAAGAACACTCAGGGCCTGCAATGCCATCTTGCTTCAACTAGATGTCTTCTGGTCAATGCAGGGTCAAAGTTTTAGTAGCCATGAGGGCAGCTATGTTATGGAGGCTTCTATTGTCTGGTCACTTAGGGAAACAGTATAGCTTAATTTTATTAATTCGTATTGATTTATATACAGCTTGGCTCTTCTCACAAAGGATTTGAGGAAACTTATAACCAAAACAATACAATGGAATATAGAGTTCCAGAAATCTAATGCTGGCAGAGACATATTCCCAGAATGGCCATGGCTTCCTTTGCTCTCTGTGGAGACAAAACAAGAAAATATCATCACAGAATCTCAGCTTTGGAAGAGGTCACAGCAAGTCTCTAACTAGAGAATGTGAAAGTCACTGTGGAGTGTATATCTTAAAAGCACATGGCTTAGCCCCACTCACACACTCTGGTTCAGGTGGTCTGCACAAAGCCCTAAAACATGTCTAAAGTAAGTTTTACATCTGTATCCAGGCAACTCTTTTGCAAGTGGTACAGGGATTACACTTTGTGGGAAAAGGGATAAAATCCAAATTAGTTAACAATGTAAGAGTCACCGTGATAGCACCCGCTTCAAATCAGTATGCATCTGTGAGTGTTTGGATATTGGCCACTGCTCAGCCCCAAATGCTGAAAGGTAACTGGGAGAAACTCAGCCCTAAAAAAATACTCTAGATGCAGCCACTGTGAGCTCCCTAACACCTGCCCAGGTGTGCTGTGCCACCCATAAGGGCACAGTGTGAGGCCCTTGAGGAATGAGAATGTACTCACAACAAATGCTTGACGAAAGTGACCTAAAAGAATGGCTCACTTTGACCCACAATTTTTAGAAACCTAGTCTATTATGTCAGGGAAGGCATGACAGCATTCCCAATGGCTGGTGCCTATGGCCGGGACCCCTTACATGTTCACAGGTCAGGAAGCAGTAAGTGGAGAATACTGAATCTCACATGACTTTTCTCCTTTACCCTCCTTCTATTCAGTCTGAGCTCCAAGTTCATGAGAAGGTGTCACCCACATTCTGAAGAGTGCTATCTGAAAACACTCTCAAAGACATGCCCTGAAGAGCATCTCCAAAGGGACTCTAAATCCTGTCAAGTTGATAACGAAGATGAATGGTCGCGGCAGTAAGTGTCATCCACAAGGTGCTTTATGGGGAGTGCTGGTGGAGAGCCTGGGCTCCCCAGCAGAGAGTCTGTAGTACTCTGAGATCACTAACTGTGTCACCTGAAGTGACATGCAAGCTGAGGCTTCTCTGAGCCTTGGCTTTGTCATTTGTAAGGGGAGTGATAAAGGTGGTACCAAGCTTACTAGTTAGATGGTGGTAATCCAATAAAGGAATAAACTGGGGGCAAATATCTCAGGAGTGCATGCTCCATGTTGGCCATACACAGCTATACCAGGTTCATCAAAGGATGGTTTGGTAACGTGGTAGTGGTGGTAATGGTGGAGATGATAAAGGTCACAATGGTCTGAATAGTGGGAAATGGTGATGTTAAAGATAGTACTGGTGGTGATCATGGTGTTAAAGGCAATGCGGGCGGCAGAGATTGTGAAGGCTGTGGTCGTGGAAACAGTGGGATGTGGTAGCGAAGGAGATGCTGTTGGTGTTGAAGCTGGTGGTGGTAGTTATAATGTTAAAGGTGGTAATGCGATGGGGCATGGGTACAACTTCTCTCCACTCTACCAGGAAGCAACACTAAAAAGTAGACAATCTTCACTCAGCCTAAAGGCTGTAATGTGTGGTGAGGAGGAGACATAAATTCTACTCTGATTGTCAATTTGGAGATAAACAGAACTTATGGCTAGAAAGTGGCTTTGTGACTCTGGAAAAATGGAAGTCTGATGGTGGATTTGAGAATTGTCATACATGTAGAGATGTTACATCAGGAGACACAGGGAAGGTCTTTACGGAGAAAGAAGGACAGAGAACGGAAAAGGAAGAAGTCAGTGCAAGGATGTGGTGTGGTATCCAAAAGAAGCTATTGAGATCTTGTATATACACACAGTGTGTCTGACGAAGTAAACCCCTAATTCATGGCTTCTCTTTCCTTCTGTCCCTGTTACCATAATTCTCTCATAGCTTCATATATATGCTCTCTCTCTCTCTCTCTCTCTCTCTCTCTCTCTCTCTCTCTCTCTCTCTCTCTCTTTCCTTTTCTTTTTTTAAACCCACAGACTCCACTTAATGTTGCCAGGACATGAATAGGTGCAGGGCCATCTACAGCATTTACTGGACTATGGTTAGTCTCCCTGGGCTCACATCCCCGAAGAAAACTGGCTCTCACTCTCCAAACATCTTCAATAGCAACAGCTCATTAGCTCCCCCAGCTCCATGCTGGGATTTCACCTGCCTTGACCATGTGCATGACTTGTGCAGGCAGCCACAGCTGCTGTATCCAGAAAACACTGTTTAGCTGTAGTCCTAAACTAAACACTGCCTCTGGTACTTACAATCCTCCTGATTCTTCTCCCTCGGAGATCCTCGAGTCTTGGGAAGAGGTAGCATGCATGACACTGGTGTTGTGGTGGCTTGAATGAGATACATAGGCTTATCTGTCTCAATACTTGATCCTCCAGTTGGTGAAACTGTTTGAGAAAGATCTAGAAATATATCCTCGTTGGAGGAGGTCTGTCACTGGAGCTAGGCTTTGAGGTTACAAAAGTCCATGCCATTTCCAGTAAGAACTCTGCCTCCTGCTTAGGAATCAAGATGCAATCTTTAAGACCCTGCTCCAGCGCCATGCCTGCCTGCCTGCCTGCCTGCCATATTCTGCACCATGGCGGTCATAAACTTCTCCTCTAAAACTGTAAGTCCCAGGAAATTGTTTCTTCTAGAATTTGCCTTGGTCATGGTGTCTCAGCACAACAATGGAAAAGTAACCGAGACAGATGTCTGGAGCTGAACACTCTGTAATGGCTTATTCTCTGCACTCCAGTGCAGTCCTGGGCCTCTGTGTTAATCAGCATCTACTGTAAAGAGAAGCTTCTCTGATGAAAGCTGGAAGATGTACCACTTTATGGGTATGAACATAAGTCCTTAGGAGTCAGCTCAATACTACGTCCATTTACGAGAGTAATAGTAATAGGTTCTCCCCTAGGGGCCATGATCATCAAGTCTCTGCTTCTTGGCCAAAATGGGCTATTCTTTAGAGTAATTTGATTATTACCATTTTGTTTGAAAAGCACATCATAGAAAACATTACCTAGTGCTGTGCTGATATCAAAGTATGTTACATGTTCATTTTCAATAATGAACTTTACAACTAAAACCTTACCAGAAGATGAAATAATGTCACCAGGTGAGCTTGATTTTCAGCTCTTTCTTTCTTCTTCTTCTTCTTCTTCTTCTTCTTCTTCTTCTTCTTCTTCTTCTTCTTCTTCTTCCTTTCCTCCTCCCCCTTCTTCTATCCTCCCTCCATTCTTATATTTTTGTTTTTTGAAAGTTTGTTTTAATTTCATTATATTTATAGCTCAAGTTTGTAGAAGAATCACTGATGTTCTTTTTGAAAGCAGAACACTATTCAGTTTTATTCTAGAAAACGTTTTTATTGTTTTCTTTTTATTGCATGTTAATAACCACACATAGAAAGTACAATGTACTATTCTGGTACATGTTTACAATATAATTTTTGTCATGTAACCAACCATAACTATCTTTTTGAAAAGCTTTGTATTATTTTTCCAGATGGAGAAAAGAGTTTTACATCAAAGTTTAAACAAATAGCTCTACCAATCTTTTAATCGTCTAGGGTCAATGGTTCCAACCTACATTTGTACTAATTGTTTTCCAGTTTGGAGACCAGCTTCCTTTCCTAACATAGTAGAATTTATTAGATGCTCAATCTATCGGCTGTTTGGACACAGCCGTGTCTCTATACCAGAACATTCTACCCATAGTCATCAACTCACACATCATGTACCTTTGAGAAATGGAACACCAGTCTTACAGCCCACCAATTTCCACTCCATGCCCTCACACACTCTGGTCCACCCAGTCTGAGAGTGCCTTTTATCTCTGAGAAGACTATGCTTAGACAGACACAATTTCAAAATCAATCTGATATCCTTAAAATTTATATAAGATAGTTGGGCAACCCTCAAAAGCACAGGAGGACTCAAAATTCACCCATTTGCTTTGCCATTGTTTATGGATCTCTCAGTGAGTACTAATCACTGTACCCACACTGGAGTTATAATGTCAAGAGGAATGATATAGAATCATGGCCCTGAAGAACCTTAAAAGAGATGCTAATCCAACCATCTTGTAGTTACTGTTAAAGCTCAGAATTTTAAGTTGTGTAATGAACAATGAGGAGATGATTCTCCATTAATGTACAGTAGGAATAATCTGTCCTTGCCTGGGATATGAGAAGGCTCCTTCTGGAAGAAGGGATACTGAACCAAGAGCTAAGGATGTACAGGAATTCTTAAGTCAGGATTTCTCACTGCTAAAAGAAATTAGGATTTGTGAGCACATAGGATACTGTTTCCCAGGTCATCCTCTGCCCTTGGAATTTAGCCAAGTCTTGGTATTTTTAGGATCTCTTATCCTAAAGGTCTGGTGACTCTAATATCAAAGAAGGCAGGACCTGAAGAATTTGGAGGAAGAGACTGGGGGTATAGGGAAGGGTGTGGGCAAAGTCTCATAAAGGAAAAGTCTGAGCAAGGGGCAGAGCCAGGAGGAGGAAAATGAAGCCTGAATAATGAGAAGTGAGGTAGACAGGAGGGTGAAGCGAGACCCTTTGACATCAGTAAGGATCTAAAGGAGGTTTCTTTTTAAATTTAAATATTTATTAACATGATTTTGGATGATTAGCTTTGCATTCTGAGATCTTTCTGATTCCTTGATAGAGAACAGATTGGAGGGAGCAGAAGCAATTATCTTGACCACGGTGTGAGGAGTGGAGGTGTCCATCTGTCCTGCAGGCTGCAAACCAGAGGACAGCAGCAGGAGGGTATAGGGAGAGGTCTGACAGTCGGATGGCCTCCACTGGAGGAGAGAGCCTTGCCAGTCATTTTGGCAGCTGCCATAAACACTAATCAACAATCCCCACTGAAATCCCCTATCCTCAAATGGACCCAGAACAGCGGTTTCAACAGCCTGGCTTGGCACAGAGCTGGAGAGGCCATCTCCCTATACAGGCAGCCTGCTACAAGCCATATGCCCAGCTTAATTCTTCCAGAAGTCTCAAGATTGCAGCCATGCACACACACACACACACACACACACACACACACACACACACACAGAGAGAGAGAGAGAGAGAGAGAGAGAGAGAGAGAGAGAGAGAGAGAGAGAGAGAGAGTGTCTTGATATGGCTAAAGCTTCAACATCCTTGCCCAGACTCAGCGATGGAAAGAAAAATTGTCAGAAGTGATTCTTGGCTGAGATTGGCAACACACACTGTCACTTGAACCTATCAATAGACCGGCTGATGATGTTTTTCACTTAACACCTAGTGACAAGGCTGTCAGAAACTGGCAGGCGATCCCTGCATGCCCTGCCAAAAAGGAAGAACATGAAAATCTGTCGAAACCCATGCTTGTTAATAAATATACCCCTGGAATTCTTTTGTAAGGAACCCGAGGTTTCAGATGTCTAGGCGGTATTGCCAAAGATTCAGAGAGCTCCATCGAGCAGGGAGGTCTCTCCCTGGCTCCGGTGTTCATGTGACTGGCTTACAGGCAGAATGACCGAAGGCAGCAGTGACAGAATAAACCAATAATACTCATCTTTGTTAATTCTAGTGTGAGTCAGTGGAGGGCAAAGGGGGCCAGCCTGCACCCTCTATGCTCTAATTAAAATTCATATTCACTGGTGCAGAATATCTGTGGTACCTGGACCATGTGTGTAAGGGGGATATTTCAGAGGAAAACCAGAAGCTAAGCCTGTCTAGCCTCTGGGCTACCATTTATTCTACACTGAAGGTAAAGGACTCCCAGGAGCAATTCCCTGCCAGGCTGAAGCTAGGCAAGGTCATGTGACTTGTTTTGGCCAATAGAAGCTACGGATGCCACACTTCAGAAAGAAAGCGTTAAAAGTCAATGTACAATTTGCCACTTGCCCTTCTCTCCTGCACTAGCAATGGACAGTGGCTGCTCCAGCAACTGCATTGCTCAACAAGGACAATGCAGAAAACCCCCGGGGCTAACCTGCAACAGACATGAAGTGGAAGAAGAAGCTGGTTGTTGCAAAGCCAATGATAGTGCAGAATTATTCACTGGTAGCTGAAGTTTAAGTTCTAATCTATCTTGGAACCAATAAGCTCCAGAATTGAAGCCACATGGGGCCATGTGAGCAGCCTTTGGTCTCTGGACAGAGGTTAGGCCAAGGGTAGCTAAAGGATCTGCACCTGAGACACTTTCTGACCCAGCTAGCATGAAGATCTCTGAAAACCCATGATGACGCCAGATATTGCAGAATTATTTACTGGCAATTGATTATATAAAGGATTAATATTTATTAAGGGGTTCTATGAACACTCATTGAACAAATTGAACCTGAAGGCAATTCTTGGAGAGCTGACTGTGGGACAGTGCTAATCTTCTCTCCGAGAGCACAGGAACAAACAGGACCCAAGGGCAGCATGCCTTGGGCCCTCAATGGGGACTGGCCATGTTCCATTCTAGGTCCTGAGACTCCAAAGCTATGCCTCTAGGTCCCCCTCAATAATGCCTGAATCCCACCACACACTGATGCCACAGGGACTGCCACAGCAGAGCTATTTTGAAGAATCTCCTTATCCCCACCACCCTCCTTGTCATGCAAAGGCTTCACTACATCACGCTTACTGTCCATTTAGGATTGAGTCTACCCATGATGATTGTGAATGAATTCTTAAACTCCCTGAAATCTCCAAATTGTGAATGATGATATTATCTACTGAGTAATGTCTTTAAAGTAATCAGATAAAATAATGTCTACAATGATTAACTTTCATAGCGCTTTTCAGAAAGAGTTAATATTAGCCACCCCATGTGTCTGTACTTGGAAAGGTCTACTTGCAAGGACCGAACTTGGATAGTATCTGGGGATCTGATTTTCAGGAGGGTTTCACCTTCCTTGCCTAATGAGGATAGCTATATATAGATACTTGTGCAATCAAAACAGTTTATGTTGGACACTTATTTTCCTTCAGAAATGTGGAATTTTGTTATATGCCAGGCAGAGGGTGCCTATATAATCCAGTGAGAACCTGCCATGCCCAGACTACAGTAAGCCTCAATGCTTGGCAATATTTTCAACACATTGTCTCAATCTGTTGCTGGAGGACTTAAGTGTCCTCTATGTGAGTTCCCTAAGAGGGGACCCTGGGACATTCTCTCCACACAGGTCCTTTGCTCTGTAATAATACCAATCTTCTCACTGAGCTAAATAATGGCCCTGCCCTGGAGCCTGAGCACCCTGAACCTCATGCCACAAAAACTGGTTTTCTCAACTTGTGGGTCATAGTCCCTTTGGGTATCAAATGGCCATATCACAGGGATTACCTAAGACTATCAGAAAACATAGATAGTTACATTATGATTCATAACAATAACAAAACTACAGTTATGAAATGGCAATGAAAATTTTTTATGATTGGGGATCACCACAACATGAGAATCTGTATTAGATGGTCACAGTATCTGGAAGATTGAGAACCTCATGTCAAAAGTCTGATTAACTCTTTGACAGTTTCGAAGTGTAAATGTATAAGATAGCAGTGGGTATAGGGTGGGTAGTTATTTAAAAACAAAACAAAGGAAGATACAAAACAAAATGGAAATACCTAATTTATAGGTAACTGCAAAACAAAACCAACTATACCCCCAAGGTATTTATCCTACTACCAACTATCCAGGATGGTGACTGATCTAGCATAAGATTGAAATCTGAGGAAAGCATCCTCCCTATGTGACCAGTCCAGCCAGGAGCTGCTGAATCTGCCCCTGGGTATAATTTGCATACAGGTAGTTATTGTCAAGGCTACTCACCAGAAACTACAGTGCTAAGAACAAGAGGAGCTAACAGTCAGTGAGAACTCTTCTTTGTCACACTCAACTCCCAAACCACAGCTCTGGAGGCTCAATGTTCTCCCACTATATGACAAGACAAAGCTGAGAGGTGGCAGCCATGTGCCCACCACATAATGTCATGGTTAAGGGTGGAGACAGAATTCAGAGCACCCAGACTCCCTCCCCCCTTTCTCCTTCTCTTTCTCTCTCTCTTTCTCTCTTTTTTAATTTTTTCCAATACTCACCACTGTTCCCCCTCCCTCCCCTCCTCCCAGTCCCCCCCACTCTGCTTACCACTACACAATCTTCCCATCCATTCCCCAGGGAGGGTAAGAACTCCCATGGTGAGGCAGTTGAGTTTGGCATATCCAGTTAAGGTAGGTTGCAGTCCCTCCCCTCAGTATCAAGGCTGAGTAAGGTATTTCTTTGTAGAAAATGGGCTCCGAGAATCCAGTTCATGCACCAGGACTAAACTACTGCAAGAGGCTCCACAAACTGCCCACACCGCTCAACTGTCATCTATATTCAGAGGGTTTAGTTTCTTTTCATGAAGTTTCCTTAGTTGTCATTTCAGGTCAGTGAGCTCCCAATAGCTCAGGTCAGCCTTCTCTGTGGGTCCCCTCCTCATGATCCTGATCCCTTTGCTCATATACTCTCTCCTCCTTCTCTGGACTGGGAACTCAACCCGGTGCTTAGCTATGGATCTCTGCTTCTGTTTCCATTAGTTGCTGGATGAAGGTTCTATAACGGCAATTAGGGTGGTCATTCATTTGATTATAGGGAAAGGCCAGTTTAGGCACCCTCTCCACTACTGCTTGGAGTCCTAGCTGGGCTCATCTCGTGGGTTCTTGGAGGTTTCCCTAGCATCAGGTTTCTCTCTAAGCCCACAATGGCTCCCTCTATCAAGATATCCATTTCCTTGTTCTCCCTCTCTGTTGGTGCCCCCACTTCTCTTCCTCCCTCCCCTTGCTCCCTTCCCATGTATGTTCCCAATTTACTCAGGAGATCTCTATTTCCCCTTTCCAGGGGTATCCATGGATGTCTCTCTTAGGTTCCTCCTGCTATCTAGCTGCTCTGGGTTTGTGGATTGTAGCCTGGTTAT
The DNA here is from genome assembly GCA_004025045.1 of Sigmodon hispidus. Classification (NCBI taxonomy): domain Eukaryota; kingdom Metazoa; phylum Chordata; class Mammalia; order Rodentia; family Cricetidae; genus Sigmodon; species Sigmodon hispidus. The sequence goes on along the minus strand of PVIH01014133.1, from coordinate 37,337 downwards.
CCTTTGCTTTACCTCTAAAATCCACTTATGAGAGAGTACATCCCATGTCTGTCTTTCTGGGTCTGAGTCACTTCATTCAGGGTGATGCTCTCCAGATCCAGGCACCATCTTAATGCAGTGGTGACATCACAGATTGCCACCAACTAGAGGTTTAAAACAACATTACCACAGAAGCATTCCAAGCCAAGCAGAGAGATATAAAATCAACATTTACGAAGCAGTAGATTTTTCTATACAGTAATATAAAACTAACTAAAAGAAGTCAGGAAAGAAAGTCTATTCACAAAAGCCTCAAAGGTAAAATTTCTAGACATGAACCTAACCAAAGATGTAGAAGACCTCTCCAGTGAAAACCATAGGACACCAGAGAAAGACATTTAAAGAGAACTTAGAAGATAGAAAGATCTCCCATGTTTATAAATAAGTAAAATAAATATTGTAAAAAGTACTAGAGAAATTTACAAATTCAAATTGGTAATACCCATTAAAATTTCATTGGTGTTTCTTCATAGAAATAGAAAAAAAATCCTAGAATTCATATAGAAGCCCAAAAGATTCTAAATAGTCCAAAGGAAAAAAATAGCAATATTGGAAGTATGATCTATAACTTTAAATTATACTACAGAGCCAGGGTAACAGAAACAGAATAGTGATGGTATAGAGGCATCTAGGCCACTAAGAACATAGGATATAGAAACAAACCCACACAGCTACAGACAAAAACATGCCACAGAGAAAGGAAAACAAATGATGTTGAGGTAACTGAATAGCCACATGTAAAAGAATAAAATGAGAGCCCTATCCTCAGCCTACATAAAAATCAACTAAAAATGGACCAAAGATCTTACTGTAAAACCCAAAATTTCAAAACTACTAAAAAAACGGAGGAAACACTTCAATATCTAGAAGCTGGATGCTAGAGTCTAGACAGGACTCCAGTAGTTTAGGAAATGAAAACAAAGAATTAACAAATGAGATTTCATTAAATTTTAAAACTTATATACAACTGTGGTGGCTGGAGTACAAATGGGCTCGTAGTTTGGATGGTCATTAAAGAGTTCTACATGGAAGCGTGATCTTTTTAGAGTCACAGGTGTGCCACGTTGGAAGAAGTGTGTCACTGGGGGCAGGCTCTGAGGTTTTAAATACTCCAGCCAGGCCCAGTTCTCTCTCTCCTCCTGATGCCTAGCCTGATTTAGAACTCTTAGCTACCTCTCCAGCACCATGTCTGTCTGTGTGCCACCATGCTTCCCACCATAACAATAATCAACTAAACCTCTGAAATTGTAAGCCTGCCCAATTAAATGTTTTTATTTATAAGAACTTCTGTGGCTGTGGTGTCTCTTCACATCAATAGAACAATGGCTAAGACAACAACCAAAGAAATGATTGACATACTAAAGAGGCATATTATAGACTGAAAAAAAAAAACAAAGAATAAGCACCCCCCCTTTTTTTTTTACCAACTGTGCATCTAAAAGTACTTTAATAGACTGAATAAAAACCATCAAACCCAAAAGCAAATATTTCAACTGTTAAATGAGCCATGCTACTAAACAGTCATGTTTTAAGGGGCCAATAAAGACATGGAGAGTTTGCTCAGTGGTTAAGAGTGTTCCAGCATATTCCAAGTGAAGTTTCCAAAAGCAACATTAGGCGACTCACAACTGCCTGTAATTCCAGCTCCAGAGGCTTTGACATCTCTCTCTCTCTCTCTCTCTCTCTCTCTCTCTCTCTCTCTCTCACACACACACACACACACACACACACACACACACACACACACACACAAACTGTTAAAAAATAAATACATGGGGGCTAGAGAGATGGCTTAGCAGTTATATAAGTACTTGTTATTACAAAGAACCCAGGTTCAATTTCTAGCACCCATATGGTGGCTCACAATCATCCCTAACTCCAGTTCCAGGGGATCCAGTGTCCTGTTCTGACCACTGTAAGCACCAGGCATGCATGTGGTACATAGATATCCATACAGTCAGAACACTCATACATATAAAATAAAAATAAATAAATTTAAAAAAAATTTTAAAACAAACATAAGGGGAAAAAAGTTCAATGTCTTTAGGCATCTGAGAAATGCAAATTAAAACTGTACAGAGATTCCATCTCACCCAAGTCAACATGGCCATCACAAAGACATAATAACCAACATTGTCAAGGAAATGAAGGGAAGAAAAAGCTTGATTCACTGTTGATGAGAATAAAAATAAGTCTGGCTACTGTGAAAAGCAGTAGTGATGTTCACCAAAAAAAAAAAAAAAAAAAAAAAAATAAAGTCATAAATTGAAGACCACAAGATCCAGATATGGTAGTTCCTGGTATGTATCCAAAAGAATAAAGCCCGATTATTATAGAGATATCTTGATACCCATGTTCATCTCTACACTGTCCACAACAGTCAAGTTATGGAATCAGCTTTGGGTCACCAATGGAGAAGTAGCCAAGTTGCTCATTCCACCATAAGGAAGAATGAAATTGTGCCATCTTCAGATCATTGTTGGAACTACAGATCATTATGTAGAGTGGCTAGCCAGTCTCCCCAATACAAGTCTCACACATGTTTTTCTAATGTGGTCATTTGCGGGAGGAGGATACATGAAAGGCACATAGAAAAGGAAATGTGGGAAAGGCTATGAAAAGAAAATAGAAAGGGTGGAAAATAATGGGAACACATAATATGCAAAAATGCCCATTGTTTTATATAGTTAATATGTAGTCATAAAAATGCTTTGAGAGCAAGATTTCATTTTCTTACTGTCACTCCTAAAGGCTAGAATCTGAAATTCAGACATCAGCAGTTCCTAAGGTGCTAGGAGAGAATCCCTCTCTTCCGCTTCCTCTGTCTGCTGGCTCCAAGTCCATTGGCTTGTGGCTGTGTCATTCCGATCTCTGCTGTCTTCAGGTTGTCTCCTTTTCCTCTGCTTCCCTGTGTCTTTCCAAGGATGTCTGCCAGGCGGGACTGAGGGACCACCTAGGTCTTTGGATATGGTCTGATTCTAAGATACCTAACTTACATCCATAAGACTCCACAGGTGCGATATAGACATAGCTTTTGAGGGCCACCATCTAGTGCATAGTTTCTTATCATCTCAGTCCAGATACTTAACCTTCTGGCATGACACAGGATTGCTCTGAAAACCAAGGCAGACCATAATGATTATCATGTGGCACTCGGTCTGCTGTCTCCTAAAATCACAATAAACATTAGCTGTTCTTGCTGCCCATCATCACATACATCCAGAAGAGGACTGCAATGACTATTGAGTCATGCATCAAGTGATCACCCACCCATCACCCTGACCAGGACCCTTCCATGCACTCTATGGTCCAAAGCTTACAAAAGGGCTGAGTGCCCCCCAGCACCCCCACCCCAGGCCCTTAATAATATGGAGACTCTTAGCTGCTCTGTTTTACCATCCCAGAAAGCCGACAGTAATTACAGCTGCCACACTAGACTGTTTGAGGGTTATTGAGTTAATGACTATGAAGGCTGTGGAGCTCTTCAGAGTAAAGAAGCCATAAAAATCAGATAAATAAAACAGTCAATCAGCACGTGTTTATTGTGTCCACAGGGTGCACAGCACTGCACTTGGAAATAAAGATTAAAGAGGGGGAAAGCGAAGGGAAGGGAGAAAAGTGAGTTCAATCAAAGTCCTTGCAGGTTGGGATGCAAGGCCAGCTATAATGTCACGAGTTAGGGCCCTCCGAGGCAATGAGAGATAAAGAAGAAGCTGTCTGCCGATGAGGAAGGAAAGGATGAGGGAAAGGGCTTGGGGAAAGGTGAGGTTGAGGTTTCACAACAATAAATACAAGGATTCAATAAGAAGTAAAGAAATAATAAATAAATAAAAAGGCACCGGACTGCCCCCTGTGATGAATTCAAATAGGGACAAAATGCCAATTTCAAGTCTCACACAGAAAAATTTAATTTCTGGATTCCTGATACACTGTGTAGGGTAGGTGTGAAGACACAGGCCCCCATCATCCTCGTGAAAGGACGTCATTTGGAGCAAGCTCTAGGAGAGCAATTAAAAGAAGGCTATAACAATTAGAGGTATGTATGCAGCATGTCTTAAAGAAGCAAAGCAAACTCTCCTGAGCCTGGATGTGAACTCCCTCACCTTGGTTAATGTGGCTGTGATACCCAAGGGAAACAAGGACAGTGGAAATGCACCTTTTACAGATTCAGTGGGCCACTCTGCAGCACCAAGTCATCTTGGAGAGCATAATTACCTCCAATTGCTTCTCATTTCATTTCATTTTCTTACCTGCAGTTGGCAAGCAGGGAGACTGTTACATCCATGGCCACCAGACCACAAAGCTGATCGCTTCCCTCGTTTCTATAGCAAACTCATGAAAGAGAGAAGCCTGCTGGTACAAACTGCTTTGATGGGAGGAAGCATCGAAAATGCATTTTAATTTCAATTTGTGTGAAGCTTTTGTATCAAATTACGGATCTGGGCAGGATGTGGCTCAATGAAGAGTCCCATTTTCCATTGGTTAGGATGTATTCATTGTGCCACCAAGGTGTAAAATAATTAAAGCTGAACCCCCTTCTCCATTGCTGACTGCTGGTGTTCTGCTTCCCAGGATGATTAGATCAGGAGACAAACAAGAGACTGGTATACACAGATCACAGGTACCTACTTGGAGGCCACAAAGCAGAGCAAAGTCCCCCAGGCAAGTCTCTTACTCCAATGTGATTATGCCAAATGGTCTGAGGTTCACCAAAAGATCCCCAGCCAATGGTCAGACAAGGTTGCCTGAATAATCCAAAACAAACTGAAAGAACTCAGGAAAGCAACTGAATTCTGCAAAACCAGCGAGCCATTGGTTTATCCAGTGGCTGAATTCACCCAGTTGTTTTGATGCAAGTGAGGCCAACACAAAGGTCCTAGAAAAGCTATTATTGCTTAAATATTTATCTGTCTGGTTTGGCATATCAAGATGGTCTCCTGAGGGGTGTACCTGACCAAAGATGCTAGAATAACACTGCTTGATTGGATTCTTCATCCTCATTCCCAGGCCACTCAAAGTGTTGACTGCCACCAGATCACAAGTGCTTTTTAAGTGCTGTTCCCTGGTGGATCACCTAGGATACATTGTACCCCTCAACCATCCTCTATCAGTTCAGGGACAGCCAATGGCTTCTTAAAGCTGGAATCGAAGGCCAGCCCTCCCCAACCCCCAAGACTCAAGACACGGTAATGGAAATACCACTTTTTAACTCAGCAAGCTGGATTCTTTAGTCCTCGGCTTCATATAATCCAGACCTCTGTTCCCACCATTATATAAGCCTCTTCAATACAGATCCTCCCAAAAATGGAGCAAGCAATTATTTTAAACCCCACTCAGGAATGTAAGACAATCTCACCAACAAGATCCTTCACATACCACCATCTAATTATCAATCCTCTACCAGTCAAGGCAATATATTCCTCACTGCAGAAATCCAGATGTGGAGGATAACTTTGAAGGCATTATTCTGCCTGCTTCACTGACCTGAAAAGCAGGTTCATGTGAAGGGCTGAGGTATCATCCATGCTTGGCACCAAGGCACAGCATGATTACTTGGGTTTCTACCCATGGGGACCTGAGATTGGCCACAGAGTTCAGCGATGTGTGCAACATGACTGGAGCTGGAAAAAAGTGACAGTGGATACAGGGACTATGAAATAGAGAGGCTATTGCTAAACACCATGAATGCTTTGAAGAGAAAACTAAAAAGACATTTGCAGGGCACTTGCTCAACAATTTAGAGCAAATTGTGTCGAGAGAGCCTCCTGGGCAGTATCTGAAAGAACTCTGATCTTCAGCATGAAAGCGGAGCTGACTTACTGTGAGAGTTAGCAGAACCTCTCAGGCTAGGCTCCTCTCCTCCACCAGGGCCAAAAGTGGAACTCTGCAATTCATGTGGCGTCACATGGAAACATGCACTTAAACCCCTTCAACGCGAAGATAATTCAGATTCCCCTGAGCCCTCTGGACTCGAGATGTGCTAGCCTGCTTAGTCTGTTCTAGCGGAACCCAAGGTCCTCAACCATTGCTTGAAGAGTGATCAAAGTCTCTAATGATTTCAGTGCCTAATCAGTGTCCCACCCTCATGCTGCTCCCAGAACTACTGCAAAAAAGCCAACTGACCTGGTCAAGCAGTGTTGGCCCTGCCGGAAAAGTCAGGACACAGGATCCTGGCTACCAAGGACAGGCAAGAACCAGAAGTGGACAGAGTAGGGGTAGGAGAACAAAATATAAAGACAGGCTTTTTTTTTTTTCAAGTGGGAAACCATTCTGTGAATTACATTTTAATACCTGGACCCAGCAGCAAGTCTTTTGTGTAGCAGGAATGGCACTTAGGAATTGGAATTCTGGACCTCAGGATGGAAGAATATGGGTAGTGCTTTCACTTGCTGCCAGATACTAGCAGAACTTTGAGGTGCTGAAAGCCAGTGTATAAACTATCCAAACCACAGTGCAATGGAGCCTCAATCATTCTGGGACACAAGGGGCAGGGAAGTATTCTTTCTAGTGAAATACACAACTCTCTCCTTCTGCAACAGATAACCAGTGTAACACATAGTGTAATAATGAATGAAGGGAAGACCTGAGGAGTCGATGCCTTGGAAATGACACTGGCCTCAGCCAAAGAGCAGAGAAATAGCCCCTTGCAAGGTCAGCCCTTGGTGGGAATCTGTAAATCTGGATTTTGAATAAATTCTTACTGTTTCCTGAACTGAGAAGAGATCACTGTGCTTACAAGAATATTTGTACAAACAGAAGTTTACACTGAACACCCATTTTCCTATGGAAGCCTGAAGGTGCCACACACAATGAGAATCCTATACTCTCAGGGCAGGTGAACTTCCTGGTAAACAGAATACATTTTGTCACAACTCACTACTGGAGGGATTAGAAATGTCCTGTGTGACTTCACAGGAAGAACTTGAGTTTCTTCTAGTTTCTTAGCTTCCTCTAGACCTCAGCCCAGGTATGCTTTGAGTTGGCTAATTTTTCTATAGTCCTTCCACTCTATTATGTCATGACTGTGAATACAACTGTCTATGAACCCATGGATCCTTCTGGTAATCCTCTAAAGCTTAGAATGACCTCAGGGATCAACAGCATGCCCCCTGAGAAGCAGATAGATGCAGCTGTGCTGATATATCTTATCTAGTCATTCCCAAGTCATCTTAGGAGAGACAACAGAGAAAATGTCCTGTTACCCTAAAAGTCAAAACACAAACTGTCCCTTTTCTGTCCTTGGGGATCTCCCTGTGCCTCTACTGTTGAAGTGTCTTACCTTATGTGACATACAAGAAGTTCAATACCTAGAGGTTTATGTTCTCACCTTATCACCTAATAAATAAACATCTGTAATCTGAAGTTTCTGGCCTATCCTAGCTCTGAGCTCTGGACTCACAGTCACAAATAATCATCACACAAAGTCCTATATTAATTACATGCTATTTGACCTATGGCTCAGGCATACTACTTGCTTACTCTTACTCTTAAACTAACCCATGATTAGCCAAGTGCCTTAGTACCTTTGCTCGGAGTATTTTTGTCTTCTTTCCTCTGCCTGGCATCTCTGCTCTATTCTTTCTCCTCTCAGAGATTTCTTAATCTGGTAGCCCCACCCACACTTCCTGTCTGCCTTCTGGCCAATCAGCATTTTATTAAAGAAGTAGGAGAGACAAATATATACAATGTACAAGAACATAATCTCACGGCAAACCTCTTTAGAATTCCTTACAGGGTAGCTTCTTTTCCCATTATCTAAGTATAAGTCCTTAAAAATTCAGTATCCCAAGGAATCTCCAAAGTAATGAGAATTTTAGTGGTCACTCCACCAAGCACATTTTCTAAGTTGAATTCTTACATAGATAACACATATAAGAAGGATCAAAAATTCTCCTGGCCAGATTTCATATTCTAGCAGTAGGAGAATGAAGGATAATATTAGGATGAAGCCAGGGGAACCCACAAGCATTTTCCTAGTTAAGTTTCCTGGACTATTCCACTTATGTGAAGAAAAAGGAGAAAAACTACAAATTATCATGGCAGAAGAAATTGGAAAGAAGAACTATTTAGTGATGACAATGGAAGCAGGGAAGTAAGTAGTGAGGTGCCTCCAGGAACCTGCAAAGGAGCTCAGATTCCAAAGAAAAAGTGTGAAGATGGACTAGTCAGATGCACTTGGAAGGTTCCTCTTGTCAAGATGAAAGGGGGCAGAGGACAGGTGATTCTAGTGTCTAAGACATCTGTGAAAGTGAATTATATATGTATGGATGACAGTCAGTGCTCATCTCATGAGGTATTCTGCAAGTGGCTACAGACAAATGAGTCTCTGGTCTCTCTCTCTCTCTCTCTCTCTCTCTCTCTCTCTCTCTCTCTCTCTCTCCATTTACTTGGCTTACCAGGTCATCAGCAACTTCCTTTCCACTTCCCTATGGCCCTATTTCCACCTTGGCCTTCAGGCTTCCTGTTCTCTGAGCCCATAGGTACAGCCTATCAGGTACCACACTTTATGTTTAATTGCTCTGTATTCAATTTAGACCTAGATCCCTGCTCCATTCTGCAATCTTGTAACTATAGCTGTGCTAGTCAGGATTATATCTGGAAATGGATATCATGAAAAAATTGAAAGCGTATAAAAAACTCTTATGGTTCGGATGTAAAGTGTCTCCCAGATTGTTCCATAGTCTCCCATATTTGAACACCCAGGTCCCAGCCGGTGGCACTGCTTGAGGTTGTGAAGTTTGAAGAACTGTGACCTATTAGAAGTGTGTAGCTGGCGGAAGACCTTGGGATAATATTTACTTCTTGATCTGACTCAAGTCTCTCCATCCTAGTCTACCAAAATATGAACAAATCATAACACAAGCTCCCCTCAAGCCATGGGGCAGAATCACCATTCTCCCCCTTAAGGTCATTCTGTCAAGTACTACGTCGCAATGACAAATAAACACAAGAAATCTTCACAACACGGGCAAGCTTGAGAGGAGCAGAGAAGGATTAGCTAAGAGGTAAGTATCTATGATTGTAAGATGGACAGGAAGGGACACGCACTAGATTTACAGCACTGGTAAGGCTCCTGAAGAGACTGACGTGCCATAGAGAAACTCAGCAGCACCCAGCTGTAACACACGATGAAGTGAACCATAATATAAGGACACTAGATCCCATCTCCCTTCCCTATTAGTGTTTCCCATTTGCCAGAACAAGAGAGAAACCAATATAAGAGATCTAGCAGATGGTCCAAAGAGGTGTGTGTAAGTCTGCCAGCTTAAAGCTGAGTGCAAATCAAGACGTCTCCATGGGAAGAAAAATCAAGGGATGTTCCAGAAGCTTTCATTTCTGAGACAACAGCTATCAAGGGAATTTAAAAACTTATTTGGAGGTGCACAATTTTATTGCAATAGCTAATATACTTTGTCTGCTACTAACATACTCAGATGTCTGGAGTGGTCTCTCCCCTCTAATGCACTGAAAACAGAAGCCACTTCAGAGGGAGATAGGAGCATCTGAGTACAGCAAAGCTCTTCAGTGTCTCTCTGGAGCAGCACATACAACAGAGTGATATTAGCACTTCCAGCAATCATAGTCATATGACAATTTCAGTTTTCTGCATTGCCAGGTCTCTGTCATGATGAGCCTCCACATACATCTTCCTCCTTACTCCTTAGTCAGTGGTTATCTGTGATCAACTCCACATTTCCCCAGTCAATGATATTAATCCTAATGAACACCACCAATAATGGGTCCTCCATGAGAATGGGTAGGAAATTTCTGAGTGAAATGAAAACCTAGATGTCTGCAGAGTTTCTGTCTTAGATGTGCTGCTTAAAAGTATCTGCAATCAAATATCTCAGATCTGCAACCAGTATCTCAGATCAAAAGGCTCAGAGGTAGTAAAAGCCACAAGAGAAGGAAATGGGAAGGCCTGAGAGTGAGTGTATGTCTTAATTAGGATTTCTATTGCTGTGAAGACTCTAACCACTGCACCACTCCATCTATTTACAGAGCCTGAGGGTGGATGTGACCTCCTGGCATATCAAGAAATATGTTATTTGCTCACTTGCTTGCTCAAAGAACTACTGATAGAAAGAGAAGCTATCTTGCTATAAGAGTACTACCTGGTGGCAAGGCTATGAAGACACCTATTGTTCATCTGTGGGGATTCTCCATAAAAAGGGAAGTGGACATCATTTCTAGAGTTCCTTTTCTTTTCACTTTTCCAGTAGGCATCACTTCTAACTAGAAGGAGCAGGTATCCTGTGGTGGTTTGAAAAAAATTCTCCCTAAGGAAGTGTCACTATTTGGAGGTATGGCTTTGTTGGAGTAGATATGGCGGTCAGTCTCCAAAGCCATGACCTCCTGTGATTTCTGATGTCAAGCCACATTTAAAGAAGAATTAACACCTCTGAATCTCTCTCTTCCTATGTTCTCTCTCTCAGGAGCATTCCTCTCTCTCTCTCTCTCTCTCTCTCTCTCTCTCTCTCTCTCTCTCTCTCTCTCTTTCTCTCTCTCTCTCCTATGTTAATCCATAATAAAGTCCTTTTACATAAGAACAGCTTCTAAGTGTCTCCTGCCACCCACTGCTGCCTCTGCCATGTCCCTCATAAGGCCTCTACATTCATAGAAATCTACCGGCAGATTACCAGGTAATTCACATTTGTATCATGCCAGATCTGCACAAAATCCTAACAATGGCCTTCTCGGAGAAAGTGAGTCACTGTGGAGGTGGAACTTGTGGTCTCATGTATGCTCAAGCCACACCCAGTGAGACAGGTCACTTCCTGTTGCTTTCAGCTCAAGATGTAGGATTCTCAGCTCCTTCTCCAGTACCCTGTCTGCCTACATATTACCATGTCACACCATGATGAAAATAGACTAAACCTCTGAAAATGTGGGCCACTTCAATTAAGTGTTTTTCCTTTATAAGAGCTGTTGTGGCCAGGTTGGACTTTGGGTTTAAAACTCAACTCTATGACTGATTATCTCCAGGACCTTCTGAGACCCATTTAACTTTGGAAGCCTTAGTTTTCTTAACTGAAAACCTTTTATCTTTAACAGGTAATTAGAAATGTTCCTTGCTGAATTGCTGAATAAAGGGAGGCACAGATAAAGTTAAGTTTAGCCTTAAAATATTAAATACGTGGGTTCAGAATATGGCTCAGGTGGCACAGTTCTTTCAGGTCATGGTGGTGCACATTTGTAATCCCAGCACTCAGAAGGTAGGAGCAAAAGAATCAGAAGTTCAAGGTCATCTTCAACTATATAGTGAGTTAAAAACAAGCCTGAGATACATAAGACCTTTATCAGAAAGATAATTAAACACATATTACCACACAAACCAGTAATTTCACTCTGAAGCACACACCCAAAGAATTAAAAACAAGTATTCACATACTTGAATAGGAATGCTCACAGCTGTATAATTTACAGTAACCCAGAGATATATATAGGTAACATGTCCATTAACTGATTAATAGGCAGGAAATTATGGTCTGTTCATATAATAAAAGATTGGCCAGTGATTACACAGAAATAATAGACACATGTTACACATGAATGAAACTTCAAAACACTATGGAAAGAAGAAAGAAAGGTGAACTCAAAAGACCACATATCACATGATTCTATTTATATGATGCTTCTAGAACTGATAAATCAATAAAGCAGAAAACAGGCTAGTCAGCCTAGAGGATGTAGGCCATGGGAAGTGACTGCTTAGTGGGTATTAGATTTCCTTTCTGGTGGTACAAACATCTTGGAATTCGATAAACATAGTGGCTGCCTAGCATTATGGTGTATTAAATAGCATTGAATCGTGTGATTTAAAATGTTTAACCCTATATTATGTGAAATTCATCTCAAATTTTAAATTTTCTTTTTATATAAATATGAGTGTTTTGCCTACATATATGTATATGTGTGTCTTGTACCTGCAGAAGACAGAGAAAGTCACTGGATCCCCCAGGACTGGAGTGATAGATGGTAGTGAGATATCATGTGGGTGATAGGAACTGATGGGTCCTCTGCAAAAGCAGTGAGTGCTCTTAACAACTGAGACATCTCTCTAGCACCTCTTTTCAACTTTTAAATTAGCATAATGCAAGATATATAACACAAATGCAATAGATAGTAGGTATTTTTACCTCCTGTGTGTATCTTGAATCACCCTGGAAGCAGCATGCAGAACTCACCATCATCTTTGGGATCAAACAAGAATCATTTATTTAGAAGCTAAGAAGATCTCCCGGGGTCTATGTCAAAGTCACATATCTGACACTGTCTCCCAATATCTCCCTACACTAGTAATTCTCAGCATTTGGGGACCAAAGTTTTTTTTAAGAGTCTTCAGGGGTGCTGAGCCTATCTCTAGAGGAAAAGAAGACCACAAACAAAGACTTCCACACCCATTATTCATTTCAAGAACAATCAAGAGAATTGGGATTACTCTAAGTCCATGTAAACTGGGATGAAGGAAAGCATTGATCTCCTCCAACTCCCTCAGGATCACCTGAACCTCCAACAGTATGTTACCTCTGTCTTCCTCTGCTCATCTCACACCCTCACTTAGCACTGCTTTTGGTCCTTTTAGGCCCAGCTAACTTATAAAATAGTTGTTGTAATGATCATAGTCTTGTCTTCCTTGAAATCCTAGTAGATGCCCTTTAGAATCACCTACTTGGTACACTACTGCACACTGTGACGTGTCAGGCACTTCACTTCTTAGATGAACTTTCTCCTTATCTCCAGTTTCATTGTCAACCAGAAGGCATAAATTTAGATGTCACTAGGAACTGAGTAGTCAGGTGACCTGGAGGGAAAAGCCTCTTCTAAAAGGTGTAACTAGGTCCACATTGTGTCAAGGAATGTCAGAAAAGAAAACTGAAATCTTTTATTTTTCAATATTTGTTAGTAACTACCTCTTTTTTTTAAAAAAAAAAATCCACACATATTGAAGGATAGATGTTTTATTGAATGCAATGGCTGATCTTGATCTGACAGAGGGAAGTTAGAATAGCCACCTGCATAGGACCATCTTAGCCCATCAGTGCTGGAGCACAGCTTGGCCAGGGGGTGCTTCTAGAACAACTTCTTGTTAACATAATAACTAGGGTCTTATTTTTATATAAAAAAACTAAAGTTGTGCATCAGCTGGAGAGATTTCACATTATGTCATGACCAAATTTTGAAGCCAGAATAATGCACAGTCTAGGAGGTGATGGTGGATTGAATCATTCCAAGAATGCTTATGTGATATCTTAGTTAGGATTTCTATTGCCGTGAAGAGACACCATGACCACGGTTAAAAAAAAACATTTAATTGAAGCTGGCTTACAGTTCAGAAGTTTAGTCCATTTTCATTATGGTGGGAAGCATGGCAGTATGCAGGCAGACACAGTGCTGGAGAAATAGTTAAGAGTTCTAGGCATGGATTGTCAGGAAAAGAGACACTGAGCCTGGCTTGAATTTCTGAAACCCCAAAGCCCACCCCCAGTGACACACTTCCTCCAACAAGGCCACGCCTACTCCAACAAGGCCACGCCTCCTAATAGTGCCGCTCCCTATAAACCCATGGAGCCATTCCTATTCAAACTATCACACCTGGGTATTTTGCAACTACCTTGTAGTGAACTCAAGACAAAAATAAGAAGATGTTGACTTAGGAGGAATGGGGAAGAAACTAGGGTGGGTACACATTAGAGCTTTTATCATCACCAGGGGTCAGGGACATGCAAAGGAGTAGCACCTTGCCTGCTAATGCTGGCATGCTGAAACGACTCCTCTCAAAGCTACAAATGAGAGTATAACTTAGTAAGTCACTTTTGAGGGTAATTTGTCAAAACCACTAAAGGTTAAACATGTAAGCAGTTCTTCATAAGCATCCCTAAGACAGGCTCAGAGGGCATGGTACATGTTTATGGGAACACTGTGCACAGGCAAGAAACATGCTATACATCTATCAATAGACGACTATCACGGTCACATAATAAAGCATTGTATGGTATATGAACCCAGAAAATAGATCAATATGCCCTTACATACAAAGTCTTTGAGACACGGTGCTAAAGAAAACACTCTGAATAAGACATGTTTTTTTTATGATATAAACCTATGGGTTTTCTTTTCAGTTTAAAAGAATCTATACCAAACTCAGGAGTAAGGGCTTCTTAAAAGAAGGAACTCCCCAGAGACTGCCTGATAATTATTTGTAAGACTTAATCTTTGGAAACTCATTTTACCGCATTGCCTGTGTGAATGGGGCGAGTATTCAGGAGATGGCTCTGGTTGGTCTGTTTTCACAAGACAGTGCCCTGTCATGCTCTTCTCTCACAAAAGCCCCAAACTCTTATAATTCTCACTGCCCCATCATCATAAGACCATGCCCCTCTCACTGCCCATCATCACTGGACCATGCCCCTCTCACCGGCCCATCATCACTGGACCACGCCCCTCTCACTGCTGCATCTTTACCAGACTACACACCCACTTGGGTAATTACACCATGGTGACATCTCCACTGATTCACTATAATATAACTAAGCGTTCCCTACATTTCAAAACCAAAGTTTGAAACCAATTTGTTCCCTCTTATAAATATATTTTCCTTTAGAAACAAAAGCCATTCGTGTGTGCGTGTGTGTGTGTGTGTGTGTGTGTGTGTGTGTGTGTGTGTGTGTGTGTTTAGGCAGCCTGAACCCTGCTACAATCAACAGGACCCTAAATCAACAAATTCACCTGGGAAGATGTGAGGCTGGCATAGTGGGATTCATCAGGAACCTATACACCTTTACTACCAAAAAGACCTGTCATCAACACCTGGCTCTATTTGCACGACATATGATACTCAGGACATCTTGATAGAGTGCTTTCATTGCCTCCCATGTGCAAGCACCAGTAAGTGTTCAAGACTCCTCCTAGAGGAGGCCTTCCGCCATTGGAATGGAGCTCTGTCAGTCCAGGCAGCAGAGCCCCAGCCTTCCCACCTCCTCCAGGATGCTGAGACACCACTCTTCTGTCTGGCTTGCTCTAGCAAGGCCCTTTCAAGGGTTTAGACCTTCAAGAGAAATGGAGTCTCTGTTACCATTACATCCAGCTGTGCAGCCCAGACCTATGTTTGTCGTGTCCCTGGCCCTCTGTGGGGTCCTGTGAACAGACCAGTACTATCTTGAAAAAATGATCTTCTGCTCAATGTAATCAGAGTTCGGTTCCATTATATGCATCTGAATATTCTGTCTGATCCAAAAGTTGTAGGAAAATTAGTTTCTTTTGTTTCTGCATGTATAAGAATAAGGATAATAATACCCATCTCATGAAGTTTAAGAGATAAAACATACCATATATTAAACATATGGATTGCATTTATGAAATGTAATTCCAGTGTATATATAGAGTAATACATTCAGTGGATATATGTTGTACTCTCATGTGAATCTATGACTATCATATATCTATGATAAGAACTCTATAAAGTGAAGGATATTAAGTTGTCTGGCCCTCTACCTTTCTCCCCAGGGCTGGGAAAATGAAACTTAATGGGTTCTCAGGGTTTTTAAGAGACTGTGGTTGAGTTCCACTCTTAAAATTCACAAAGAAAAGTGATGTATAGGTTCTCAAAGCAGAAAAAATTACATAAAAAGATGGCATTTGTGGACCTAAGCTTGAGCAGAAATAATCACTGTACACCTCCACTGGCTCACTTGCTTTGTGTCTAATCTGAGGTGACCTTTTCACTGAAGGCCAATTTTCAGATACCAAATAACTTCTAACCACAGGCTGGCTGGCTTGCCAGCCTTCACAGAACTCACCTATTCTAATATCAGTCACAGGAAACATCATTAGGATTGAAAATTTTCTGCAAAATAACTTTCAGCCCTAGAGTGAAGTCCATGGCCAAATAGGCGACACTAAGATTAATGACTTAGTTGGGTATATACACCAGTGTTCCCTTATCAGCCCAGGTAATGAAGAGGCAAAGATGTGACGGTCTGGAAGGGCCTCTGGGATCCAGGCGTGCAAAAATAGTCTGTGCATGCAACTCTCTAGAGCCAAGAATTCATCTTCCCCTCTGTTAACAGGGAACATATGAACCATGTGACAGAGACGGGTTGCAGGTTTCCATTTCCCAGCACTAGGGGCACCTTCACACTGAACCTGGGGACCACAGACCATGGAAATAAGTTTGTCTCTTCCTTTGCCGCTGTGGCCCATCTTCAGACTCAAGGCTTCATTACAGGCTATGGGGATTCTGCAATAAGCCTGAGGACTTGCGGTTCCAAGCACATATTTCACACACTGAAGCAGCAGAGAAAGAGACAGAGAGTATCCACCCCAGCCTTAAGCAAGTCTCAGGTTAAAACCAAAGCATTCCTGTTTCCAAACATCTTAACATAACCACCAATGACAAGCCAGCGAGAGGCTCAGTGGGTAGAGCTGTTTGCTGAGCTTGTCAGCCTGAGTCTGAGCTGTAGGACCCACGGGGTGGAAGGAAAGAACACATTCCTTAAGTTGTCCTTTACCTTATGGGTGACATAGCACATAATTACCCATATCCACATGATGCAAAGTAAATCAATATGCTCAAAACAAAACCAAAAAAAAATCAATCAAAAGGAACTGCACCCAGTCTTCTCACATAATTTGGGACTAATCAGAGTGGTTAATGAGGAGAGGTCCTTCTCCTTTGTTGTTCATGCTTCTCATAGTCCAGCCATTTCTTCAGGAAAAGGGAAATTAATATGATTTGCATCTAGTAGTTTCCTACGTGTGTCTGATAATAAAATTCATTCACATGTGGGAAATTCATTCCATGGGGTTTACATGGGACTAGACTTGCTGTTCCCATATAATTCCTCCCAATACACACACACACACACACACACACACACACACACACACACAGAGGCAAACATGCACACAAACGCAAAAACACAAACATGCAAACAGAGCAGTGGGCATCATTACCCATGAGTAGCCTGGCCAAGGATCACCAAACAACTTAAGCCAAGCCAACCAGTGACCCCTTCACCTGGTCCATGAACACCAGAAGAAGTACTTGAAGACCAAACATCACAACGACAACAGAATTTGAGATCTCCCAAATCATTTCCCACAGAAATATGGGAGAAGCTGTACAGTTGGAGAGAATGAAACCAGCACCTGATGAGAAAAGACAGATAGATGATTAGATAGATAGATAGATAGATAGATAGATAGATAGATAAGACTGCTGAAGAAGAAAAGCAAAACAAATTTACCCACTTCCCTATATGAAGAAGCTTGGGGTTAGAAATCAGCTATAAATTAGGGTGTGACCATCTTGAGATTCAGGTGTTCTCAAGCACCTGATGCATGATCGTTCTGTGTAGCCAGGATAGAGAACTCTCGGTAGCTTACATCAGTTTATCTAACTAGAAAAGTTCTGGCTTACACTCTGATACAAGGGGGTACTCAGTAAATAACTGAGGTCTGGTGAAGTCAGAGACAGGAGGACGAGCGTCTCCCTTGATCTTAGCACCAGGCTTCTGTTAACTCAGCTTAGTCATGTAGCTTTATACCTCAACACATCATAGAATTGACTCTAATTGGCTGTGTGCTGTTCAGCAGGGGCCGTGTAATCCCTTACTTTTGTAAATGGCTTTTCAATGTCCATCCTGCGTTGCAAATTTATTCCTATTCAACTTGGTCCTTTCCTTTCATCCCATCACCTTGATCTGCCTATCTGGTACAGAATCCATCCCAGCTTGAACACCCAGCACAAAGGTTCCTTTAACCTACCTTCAACATGCATGTAACTATAATAGATTTGCCTAATGTGACTGCATGCTAATTAAGCCTGTATATATATGGCACTAATATATATACAGTGTCCCAGGGTGTCCTGGCAAAGAGAGATCCCTTTCCTCTTTCCTAAAACTGACATTCTAGAAGAATTTCACTTATAATTAAGTGTCTGGTTAGAAAATCACCTGTTGACTATAAAATATCTTGTCAGATATCTTGCTGGGAGCCAAGAGCAAAGTGCCTCCAGGCTGTTACAACAGTACAGTAATCCAGTCACAGAAGAATTAAAAGCTTGTTTAACAGGATCTGTTCCTGGTGAACTGTTCAGTCCCCTAGCGATCCATACATCCCTTTCCACTTCACAAGCCACCTGTTTGATAATTCAGTTTGGAGTTGCACCATTCATTAATGACAGAGTCTCTCTCTGGAAGTTTCTAAACCTTCCTGCTCTTTCAGAAACTTCAAAATCTATATAGGCAGTCTCCAGCTACCTCTGCTTTTCTATTCAACAAATGTTTACAGCATGCCCATCACGTGGCTCTGAGGAAGGAGTCTGGCATAGAGAGAGAGAGCAGATGGGCTTGCTATTCTTATGGAGTTCAAATGAAGATTGCTGGCAATTGCATTTCAATCAAACATCCATAACACGAGAGCGTCAGTGATGTGATTCTCCAGGTCTGTCTTTGGGGGAAATATGAGAGCTGACTGAGTGACTTGGCTGCATCTCTCCAGCTCTATCTTACCTCCTCTGCCCTACTCTGACATGCCAAAGAACCTCTTTTCCCTTCCAGGCCTAAGATAAATGAGACAATGAGCAGCAAGTGTTGAGCTGTATATGTGCCAGCACAAATCTCAGGAGTTTTCTGCTCTACTTTAGGAAACTATTTGCTAGGGTCGGCCAAAGAGACATAAAGGAGGTGTAAAGGTCATGTCCAGTATGTATCAAGAATACACCAGAGGGCTGCCCAGGTGGCTTAGTGGCTAAAGTTTTTTGCCATGCAAACATGAGGAATGTGAGTTCAAATCCCCAGAACCCACATAAAGCCAGGCATAGTAGCATGTCTGTGATTCCAGTGCCCCCCATGAGATGAGAGCAGAGACAGAGGAAACCCCCAAAGCTCACAAGCCAGCTATCCCAGCTTATATAGTAGTGAACAAAAGAGAGACCCTGACTCAAGACGAAAGAGAAGAGAAACCAAGATTGTTCTAGAGCCTCTATCAATGTCATGGCATTAGTGAAGGAACACATACAGATGGAAGAAAAACTTTTGTGTATGCTGTGAAGAAGTACCTTTGCCAAGGTGCCTTCTGGTTGATTTAATAAAGAGATGAATGGCTGATAGCTAGGCAGGAAGAGCTTAGGTGGGACTTCCGGGCAGAGAGAGAGAGACAGAGAGACAGAATGAAGCTAGGCGCAGGAGAGGTGCCAGAGGTCATAGAAGGTCTAAGATGAAAGAGAGGTAAAAAGCCATGAGGCAAAATGTAGATTAATTTTTAAAAACTGGTTAATTTAAGTTATAAGAGCTAGTGGGACAAGACCAAGCTATAGGCTGAGTTTTCATAATTAATAATAAATTAATGTGTCATTTTCCTTCCAAGCTGGTGGTGCAGAGAAAAACTTTACACAT
The DNA here is from genome assembly GCA_004025045.1 of Sigmodon hispidus. Taxonomy (NCBI): domain Eukaryota; kingdom Metazoa; phylum Chordata; class Mammalia; order Rodentia; family Cricetidae; genus Sigmodon; species Sigmodon hispidus. The sequence continues at coordinate 17,895 of PVIH01014133.1, read as the reverse complement.
ACACACATACACAGGCACACACATACACACACACATACACACGCACACAAATATACACACACATACATATACACACACATACATATGCACACACACATACACACACATACACACACATACACACACATACACATGCACACACTCATACACATACACACACACACATACACACATACACACACACACACACACACACACACTTTATATTCAAGCCTAGTAAGCAGTCTGGTATTGATGATAATATCCTCACTGAATCAGAAAACTCTCAAGTATAAGGACAAGACTATCTACCCTTATAATCCCAAAGACTATAACAAAGACCAGACAGAGGGTGAGGGATTGTTCAAAAGAGACATGTCCAGGTCCCATGGAGCCACCCGCAGAAAACAAGCACGCTGGTGGGAAATCAACAACATTCCTGGCATCCTGCCATGTGATGTTTCTGTTCTTATTGAAGACTCAGAATGTACCCACACACACACACACACACTTAGTTTGGGGCTGAATTGTGACTTGCTTTGGCCAAAAGAATGCAGCTGAAGTACAGTGTACTGGTTCCAAGCCCATGCCCAACAAGCCCCTCATTGCTGCTGTGACCCTCTACCTCTGTCATCACCTTGAACCACACACCAGTGACAAGCCCTGTCCTTCCCATGTCTCCTGATTAAACCAGACACACTAGTCAATGCCCATGTCAGCTGACATGTGTTAAGAGGCTTAGCCACTGTCATTGGGGCCAGCTTGTTCTACCTGATTTGACATGGGAGTGGTAGACACTTATTTGAGTTTGCAAGGCAGGCCATACTAATTTTACTGTATGTTGTTCTTTTGTGGATGTAGTCATAGGACAAAGAATTTAAAAGGTAGCATTTCAATGTGAAGCTTATTAAGAAATTATATATGTGTGTGTATATACACAGAGAGAGAGAAACAGACAGACATCTATGCTTGTGTGTGTGTGTGTGCGCGCGCGCGCGCACGTGCTTGCACACAAGCTCTTCTGGAGCTAAAGGCTTCTTGTTTAACATATGAAAGGAAAGCTCTGCCTGTCAGAGTGTCACAGATATCTTAAGGAGGAGCAGACAGCAGACAGAGTGAGGAGCTCAAAGGTAGCATCTCTGCAGCCCACAGAGCAGCCAGCAGCAGGGATTTTATGCTTCAAAGTTCCAACAGATTCGTAAGATAAAATTCCTGTAAGCCTGGAGAGTGCAGCTTATTTCTGTGAACTGGGCTGGTGCCTGCCATCACACCTACACCGGGCCCTGGCTTCCTTCCTTTTAGTCTACTCTCTCCAGAGCAAGATCACTGTCCCTGGCAGACAAGTCAGAATCCAAACAGCCACTGAATCATTCTGCTTTCCCTCTCTCTCCTCTGGCAAAATCCCCTCAAGCTGTCCTTTCCAGATCTCTACAGTTACTCCCTACAGAAGAGTGGAAAAGCTGTCTTCTGTTGTCTTCAGTATGCCTCACAAGGTGCTGGCTCTCTGGGGTTTTGGATGATGAGACAGCTGCAGGCCCAAGCAAGCCCTAGAGTCAGACTGCCATAGAGAGATCTGTGTCCCAGAGCCACCACACAGGAGCAATGGGACCTTAGGAAGGTTCCTCAGTCTCTCAAAACTTCAATCTCTCTTCTATAAATGGCGAGTCTTGTCGTTATCTATGTCAGTGGGTTGACTTGAGAATTAAATGAGGCTGTATAAGCAGATCACTATGCAGCTCCTGACATGTATCCAGTGTCCAACATCAGCATGGTCCTGCAGAGCTGGGGACAAGCAGATTTGTTTTGTCTTATTTGATTTCAATACTTGATCTTTTTTTTTCTCTGCTGACAGGCCCATCTTGCTATGTGGGGTTCTGAGAAAGCTCCACAGTCAAACATGAGGCCGAGTGTGAGCATTCCTCTGGTGATCTTTATTAGAATCACTCTGTACCCACCTCTAGAGTAAGACATGGATCAAGATTGGATTCTGCATTTATGAACAGGAAGTTATATCAACAGTATCTCCTCACAATCATAATGATGGTGATAGGCAGGAATCTGAGACTATGACTGACAATACTGAGTCCCAGCCCTGATTCTTCCCATCCCCCAAGCCCAGGTTTCACCAAGGACACCACCTAGGCCACCTCCTGTCAAAATGCCCCACAGGGTCTCTTATCAGCTAGAAGAGCATACTAAGTGCCCACACCCCCAGGACCTATTCTGCTGTCTTAGCTAGCTATGGTCTGAATCCTGAAATGTCAACTCCCTAACAAGAAGTCCCAGTTGTGGCACAGAAGGGTCCTCTTAGGCTCTGGCCCAGTTCCTCTGTCCACAGTTTCTTATTTCATGGCCTGCCTTCTCTCAAAGCACCAACCTCATGCTGTGATATGGACCTCACGGCTGGGTCACTCCTAGTGATAGCTGAATGTATCAGCATGGCCAGGCTGCAGGACCCAGTTACTCACTTGAGCATGTCTAGATGGTGCTGTGGAGGTGCTCTGTGGATTCAGTTAATCCCAAGCCATCAGCTGACTTAAAGTAAGAAAGCCTATTCTTGATCATCTAAAGAGACTTCACGTAGTCATTTGCTATCCCTGAAGGATTATTTTAGAGGAAGAAGAAACCCATCTCCAGGCTTTTTCCTGAGCACACAGTCTGATTGCCCATAGGGGTTTCAGGCTGCTCAGCTCCACGCCATACCCACCTACAGTCCATTCTCACTCTTTTTACTCTGCTAGCTCCCTGGTTTACCCATGCCTTCCTCCCAACCACCCATGCCACTATGGCTGCCCATACAGGCAGCAGACCAAACCCACAATTGCCCCAAATTGAATGTGACTGCCCTCTAATTCACATTTAAAAAATGATCAGGTCCTAGTCATGAGGTAAGTTTATAAGACTCACTGTCCTCTTAATACTATAAGTAAAAGTTGGCTATATTTACTGACTTCTAACTCTGGTTGAGGGATAACACTAAGCCCACTTTAGCATAAAATCACTTAATCCTACTGAAATGCTATAGGACAGGAATGGCTATCATCTCTATGTTTCCAAAGAAGGAATCAAGGCTGAGTAACAAGGAACCTGTCTAGGGTGGCCCATCAATCAGAAGAAAGAGATGGAATCCATGCCTGTCCCAATCCATCTTAACACTCCAGAGTCCATGATCTCTTGATTAATCTGTCACTTTGCTCTTAGTATTATTATCCCAACTCCATTTTGTCATACAGTAGTTGTAATGGAGCAAATGGTGGCCCCTAAAACATGTATCTTTCACTTGTGAACATGACCCTTTTGGGGAAAAGTATCCTCGTGAACATCATCGAAGATCCTGAAATGCTAGCCAAGGCATAAACTCAATGGCATGTGTTCCTCTCAGAGAGTGGAGAAGAGGCCACATGAAGAAGAACACAGAGACTAGAGAGGCTCAGCCACAAGCTGTGGGACCCCACACATTCCAGACACTGCTAGAATGGGAGGGAAACACCAGTCTTTCTTTTTTAGACTCCTGAGGGACCAATCCAGCTGACACTTTGATGTAAACAACTGACCACCAAAACTGAGAAAATTAATTTGTTTTGTAAGCTCCTGAGTCAACCTGTAGGGCTTAGCTTTTCATTTTCATGACAACCATAGGAATCTAACAGTGACATTAGTTGGACCCTTTCTTCTGGTTTGGACTTGTTTTTGTTTTGGTTATTGAGACAGGGACTCATTATGTTGTCCAGACTAGCTTCAAACTCCAAATGGGTTCTGCCTCCACCTCCCTGACACAGGTGTGTGTCACTTCCAGGAGGCCCTTTAAGCACAAAGTAAGATCCCATCACCCACCAGGGCCATCATACTACAGTCCAAGGGTATCCATCTGTCCCACTAGGTTCTGTGTCTTCTCAATCTTCCACCACACTTGGAGCGGCCCAGCCACCTAGGGTGGTTCATCTCTGCCACATCTGCCCTCTTCTGTGTCCCCAAACATTTCAATCCTGTGTCTACATGAGGACCTCTTGGAACATTTCCCCAAACCTTTTCAAGATCAGATTCTTCCCACCTTCAGGAGCCAACTCCACCATCTTTGAGAGGCTTTCTCCAGCCATGTGTCCTGAATAGCCTGGCTGGCCTCAGCCCATTCCAGGCCACTATTCTCTGTTCAACATGGAAGCAGTTCTTTCCATCTCATTCACAGATACAATAAGAACAGTGTGAAGCATGTGGTGGGTCACCAATTTTTATTTCATGAGTTAAGTTACTTTGTTAAATGAATCCAGGGACAAGATACCGAATCAAAAGGAAAAAGGGATTCATAATTCCTATCTTCATCATCTCTGAAATTGTTGCTGTGGCACCCAACTCTAAGCCCCAAACCTCATAGTCCCTGAAACAAAGCAGAACCCCAAACCACCTGTCAGCATCCACTCTCACTGCAACAGAGGTCACAAAGATAAGCTGATACATCCCCGTAGAGAGAGAAGGTTATACCTCTCACAGAAGCAGAAGCATTTTCAACAGTTGCCCTATCCCTCGACTACTGCCAGTCCCACCTCAGTTCCTTCCCAGCTGGCCCACACACTATTCTGAGGACTGGGACTGTCACTGAATCCAAGAGGCATTTCCGATAGCAGCAGGCATTTGCCACTTTACTTCCTGCTAGAACCACTCAGAGGCTTTCCACCTGCCTTATGGACAGGACCATGGCTGGGACTGCCAACAATACCATCCCCAGCTTGGGGCTGCCATGAAAGCCGGGTAGCATGAATGACTGCAGCCTCTCAGCCCCAATAGTCCTATCAACTCCAGACTCCCCAGCAAGGCCCAGGCTGCTTAATGGGCCCCGTTAAGTGTTCTAATCACAGGCTGCAGGAAGTTGCTAAGAGGAGCTAAAGGCAGAGGCCTTCCCGAAACACACTGGTACATAAGAGGTACATAAGAGCTCGCTGGGTACTTGAGCCAAGCCATAGCTACAGTCCTCTTGTCCAAGGAGCAGAGCTGCCAATGGCTCTGCAGCTGCATGCAAGTCACAGAAGATAAAGTGACACAGCATTGCCAGTCTGGCTTTGTGCAAAACTCTTAGCTCCAGGTCCAGCCTCCTGAAGCTGCTTTCCTAATCCCTATACCCAGAATCTTGCACCTGCCTTCTTGGAATCTCCCAGCTCAGGTATCCAAGACAACCAGAAGCCAAGTGGACATCTGGGTTAACGGGGTTCTTGCTAAACATTGGACTCACAGGGCTCCTATAGCCTTATAGCAGCTCTTCATGCATCTCCACAGTGATTCTGAGTACATGAGCCCAGCAGAAATAACAATTTTAAACTCTCTTTAGAAAGCTGTTGTTGAGTTTTGTTGAAGTCACCATCTTAGCCTTTATTTCAGGCTTCATGTTACAAAATCAACTCATCAGATACCCAGGAACTTCCTGTCTCTTACACAACCACAGGGCTCCCCTTTACCATCAAAGGTTGTATTGTCTGAAGATGAAGACCTGATGTGTTGAAGGCTTAGGGATGCCATTATAAAAGACAATGGAACTTTAGGAGATGAGGGAGATTGGCTAGCAAAAAAGATAGGTCCCTACAGTGTTTCTTCTACCTGGCCCCTGTCTCTGACCTCTCCAGCTTCCTGGCTGCCATGAGGCATACATCTCTCATCCTCTGTACCTCTCTGCTGTACTGTTTCACTTTACCACAGGCCCATAGAAATGGAGTAACCTGGTCACAGCCTAAAATAGGGATCCAAGATCAATCCATCTCCCTTCCAGCTGCTATTTCTTAGATATTTGTCAGAGTAAGAAAAAGTAAGATAGAAGGGGAAAATGAGAAGCTGGGAGTAAAGTCACATGCACATCTAGATCAGGTCTGACTCCAAAAGCTCCCTTGGCCCCTCTTCGTAAGAACACAATGTAAGGCAGAGTCTTCTCCATTGCCACCAAGCGTACCACAGCAACAGCCACCCTTGACTCCTCTGGTTCCACTAGAAGCTGAACAACTCTTCTGGGTTTGAGAAGCTTTGGAACAGCTCACTCTCCAAGTTCGTCAAAGCTGGGGTTGGAATGGTCCCATCAATGATCACATATAGCAGTTGGCAATACCTCTAGGACGCAGCACATCTCCTCTAAAGTCCAGTAGGATTCTTGGACCAAAGAAAAGCTCAAAGAAGATCCTCTGCAGAGTTGATTTCCACCTACAGGGGGGACAAACCCTGGGAATATGACCTATGGAGGACCTGAGGCTGGTGCAGGGTCAAGGATGCTGCTGGGAACTATAGAAGCTCATATGTTGTTCCTAGGATACAGTTGGGGCACATGTTCTTGATTCAGTAGCCTAGAAAGGCTAGCACTATGGATGCACTTGTTTCGATCCCATGGGCTCATCTTCTCAAAATTACTGTGTGGTGGTTAATCTGCATGGTCAACATTGTTGAGTTTGGATTCAACATGAAAACCCTTCCAGGAGGACTTTCCCACAAAAGTTTAACTGTGGAGGCAAGACCCAGTCTGGATGTGGGTGGCACCATGGCATGGGATCAGATCTCAGGATGAATTTAAAAATAGAAAGCCAGCTGAGCCGCAGGGATCCCTTCTCTCTGCTTCTTGACCACAGATGCGGTATGACCAGCCACCTCCCCCTGCTGCCTCCCCCAACATGATAGACTATACCCTCGGAACCAAATGAACGCCTTCTTCCTTAGCCTCTCTGTCAAGACATGAGAATAAAGTCACTAATGCACTACCTCATCATCATGGCTTTCGAGCATCCTTCCTTCCCTCTGTTCTCAAAGAGGCTGAGCATCTTCCTTCAGAGCCTTTGCACATTCTATTCTTGAAATGTTCTTACTCAGGTTAATGCTACCTCATGCTAGAAGCTCAACTTAACTGTCACTTCTGTGACCACTCCCCCTCCCCCAAAACCAGCTCAAGCCTCATTATTCTTCCTCATTGGTCCCTTGGTAACATTCATCAAATGTGTAGTGAACTCATTACCTGCATAATTATGTGCTCGTTATCTGTCTCTGAAACAGGCCATGAGCACCACAAAGAAAATGGCTATGTATGTCTTGCTCTCAGTGTATCCCCATGGATTACACTTTTGACCTGTGGCACATAGATGCTTGGTATTTTCAGATTGAACAGGGGGAGAAAAAAAAAAAAAGAACAAACAGCCAATAAAAAGTCAGAACAACACCCTATTCCCTATTTCTACCTTGAATACTTTTAGTGAGGGCTGAACATCTAAACCTCTAGACTGATCCAAGCACACTTCTTGATCTGCCTTTGAATAGTCTACAAGTTCAAAAGGGCAACATTTGCCAAATGTATATAATTTTTCCATGACAAAGGGATTCTTCACTTAACAAAAAAAAATCCCCTGGAAGGCGTTTTTAAATGGTTCTTTCATTCCCTTTGGTGCCCATAAGCCGCATTAAGAGCTCATTAATTATCTGTCAGAGAGGCTAGAACTAAGAGGCAAGTGGTGCAGACTGTTGCCAGGGGAAGAAATGATGATAAATCAGCCCTTCAGGAGAGTGTAAATCAGGAGAAACAGGACTCAATGTCTAGAAGTGTGTGTACACTTCCTGTACACTTACCAGGAACATTATCCTCACCAATGAGCTTGCTGAAGGTAGAAACATCCTTGACCTGAAACCTAATTTCCATCTCAGAAAGGTATCCCATCCCTCCCCTTGTTCAATGCACACCTTCTAAGGGTTCCTCTGAGTCATTGGCTTGGGACTGGAGCATGGCCCTACCCTGCCTATTCAGCTACTTGGTACCCCTCTAACCTTCCACAGAACTCGGGGCTTCAGATGGCCTTCTCTGGTCTAGGTAGCATATGTTTCATGAGCACCCAGACCGTATCTAACCAGGGTGCCCACTAACCTGGAATTGAGGAAGGCCCTCCTCAAGCATGTTGCTGGGACTGCTTAGGGAACATCATCAGGAGAGATAAACTGTTGGGGTTGCCAGTGGGTATCAGTGCTATCTACAGGCTTCTGTTTATCCTTTATCAAGAACTGTGGCGACACAGAAAGCACTCCTCAGGAGAAGAGGCTGTCTGCAGGGCTTGCCACAGCAAGAGAGTCAGACTCTATTACCTGCACTTGGCAGAAAAAAAAAAAAGAGCCAAGAGGAGAGAGGGCAGGATTCCACGGAGCCCAGTGGAGGCTAGCACCATGAAGAAGGCTATATGAACTACACAGAAGAGGAAATCTTATGAGACTCATTAGGTGAGCACATTTTACATTTTCTGGTTGGTCTCAAGTGATACAACTGAGAAAAAGTTAGGGACTCTAGCGGTCAGTGAGCAATCCTGGGAGATATGGGATACTTAGTACAATATGGTCAGGGTTCTATTTTGCATACATTCCTGCCATCCAGGCTGTCTGTTGTAGATTCAGTTTCTCACTAGAAGGGCTCTGCATCTGCTTTCTGTGAGGTAGGCTGCATTGGTTCTTTCATGGAAAACAACCAGCCCTGTGAGCAATCTTAGGAACATTTCCAGAAGCCTTGAGGAGTCAGCTCTCTCTGCTTCTCCCTCGAAATTGCTCCTTCCTCCCACAGGCTGGGGTCTGTACTTGCCAGAATTCTTGTATAAAAGCAACAGTCCACTCCACACCATCTCGTTGTTGCCACATCCCCTTAGGCCCTTCCCCGTGATAGGAAAGTCTTCAGCCATTGGCATGGATATGTTCATCTTCCTCTCAATTCTGACCCCTTCAAAGACTTGAGGACAGGATCAGGCCTGAGTTACCTTCTTGCCTCAGAAGCCAACACAGTACCTGGTTTACTGAAAGTGTGTAACAAATGTCACATGAATAATTAATTGAATGAGTGGTTTGTTGTGGCTGCCAGCCTCATGACACAAAAATGAAAATAATGAAAACAAGCACAAGGTGATTACAAAACCTCATGAGAGCTTAAGAGTCATCTGCAGGAGTGTTCCTGGCCATTAATCAAGTATCCATGGAGCCCAAGTTGGCTTCCTTCTCCTGGTCACTTCTCTGCTTGCTTCTCATTAAGAAATGGTTCTAGATATGACTTCTCTCTTCCACATTTTTTTCAGCATTTGCAACATTGTGCACACACAGCAAGATCTCAAAATGAATCAGTCTCTGATCTCAAAACAGGCAGTGGTGGACAGATGTTATCTTAAGGAACCAGGCCAGAGCTGACAACAGACAGATCACAGGAGAGAGCTCACCACAGCCACCCCATCCAAACAAAACAAAGTGTTTCTCATGTGGAGTAAATTGACAGCTAAAAGGCCAATTTGAACAATTTCACTGTGAGGAACAGGCAGTAATGGGAACTGGGGTATGGCTACCCTAAGCTTTTCTTTGGGACACTATGAGAAACTGACAAGAAAACCCTCTTAATCTATGTCACAGGGCCCCTGTCTTTGTGGCTGAGATGATCTAATTAGTCAGGTAAGAGCCCCCATCTTGGTCTGTCTCTGCCAGATAATTAAAGGAAAATCAAAGCTTTGAGCCTGAAAAATTGTCAACACTCCAGTGTTTAGCCATTTGTAAATACAGCAACAGCCAGCACCTCTTCACTAATGGGTGGAAAGGCAAAGCCATTTTCCCACTCCCCAAGCCCAGCCTGCTATCTGCAGCTTTGCATGTTGGCTGTGCAGTACTAATCATGACCTCCAGGCCTTACAAGATTGGGGAAAGCCTTCCAAAGCATCAAACAGAGATTAAATTGTCTTGCCTGTAGTTGCAGCATTAATTTAAATTACAATTCTTTGGAAACCGATATTGGATTACCAGCTCTCAAAAGACATGAAATTTTATCTAAGGGTGAGTCTTTATGAACCAGAATGTCTGATTGGTGTGAACAGCTTTCCTTGTAAGAATGGGATCTTTCTAGATGCGTGAAAGTCTTTAAAAAAAAGAAAGAAAGAAAAAGAAACTTGATTGAATATAAAAACTACCACTTTTGAATAACACAGTTTACAACAACTTCAGTGTATTTTCTCACCCTTAACAGGAACTGTTCAGCAAGGTAGATGATGTGGAATGGCAGGAATGAAGGCCCCCAACCCCCTTGGTCATGGTGTGCTTATTTCAAAACTTAAATTCGTCCCTCCAGCTCTCTGAGGCCACTTTATCCAATGGGGTAAAGGTTGGAAGTGCCCAGAAATTTGCATTGTCTCAGTTTATGCTCAGTTCTAAGGGTGACTGAAACACTGGGATGCAAAGGGCCCATCCCATTGTCTCAGAGAAAGACAAATGAAATTCTCCAGAACTCCCATGTGGTATCAAATCGGGTGAAGCAAGTCCTAGGCCTGCACTTGTGATCAACACCTGGCTGGGTTCCACCTTTTCCTGTTCCTGCTTGGGCCTGCTAGCATCACCCTAATGAACCTCTTAAGCCCACACCCCATGTCCAGACGTCCTCTGAAGGGTCCCACATGAGATTCCAGGTAAAACTTCACACACTGACAAATGGAAAAATGGACTCAGAGAATATGGTTTGTCCAAGGCCACAGATCATCTAGAATCCAAGGTTGTCCACTTATCAGCCATGCGATCAGTATTTATCAGCACCCTCTACTCTGATCAGAATGGGGAATGAAAAGAGGGTACCCATAGCTCCTAACTCCACCCAAAGGCATAAGCTGCTAAGGGTAGCAAGGACCAGTATAGTGTTGAAGCCTGCAATATTTTCATGGAAAAGATCCTAGAGTAAAAGCATCTCCTCTGTCTTTCCAGTGTTTCCAGTGTGGTTGTGTTGCAACTCTATCTGAAGGCAGTAAAAAAAAAAAATGAATGCTTTCACTGGACTCTGAACAGCATACAAAGTGTCTGCAGTCTGACTGTGGACATCACTATCCACCAAAATCCTACACTCAATGACGCTCTGGGGACAGGAACAATACGGAGGATAGAAATTGGCAGCTTAACTGGGTCCACAGTGAAGAACCACATGGGAAGGGATGGCCAGATGTTGGAAGAACCTCACACTGAGACCTTTCTGCCCTTGGCCACCATCACTTCCAGTGATCTCTAGTTCCTTGTATATCAGTGGTCCTTCCCATGTCACCTTCAACCAATCTCCACAGAAACTTCAGGACATCACCAGGACCTGAAGTATTTACAAGCTGAGCCTCCTGAACTGCTGCTGGCTCTAGCTGAGGCTTGGAGATGTGAAGTTACCAGCCCAACCCAGGAAGAAGAGAAGAAACCAAGAGCTGAACCCAGAAGCATCAGACTCTAAAATCCACTCTTGCAGAATAATGAGGAATGGGAAGTAAAAGCTGCTTCTCCTGGATGCTCAATCTCCCAGCAGAATAAAGTGCACTGATAAGTCAGGTGGAGCAGATACCTGAACAGCAACAGAATGAATGTCTCAATCAAGAGCAAAAGAACCAAATTAAGTCTCACATCACAAAGAAATAGCCCCAAAGGAGAAGGAAAACCTAAATGTGAGATGGAGCATACAAACAATGGTCTAACTCTACAGCTCTGTCTGCTGGGAGAGAAGGCTAATGAGAGAAGACTCTGGAAGCCATGAATAGGCTCTTACCTTTAGGTTGGTGGCCACTTAGGTACAATCTCACTGTATCATTCTGTAAGAAAAGAAAAATCAACAACTGAGCAAGCATGAAAAGTATGAAGTGGTTGGTCTGGACCAGGCCCTACTTACAAACTCAACTTTCACGATGAGACAAAGGTGTGCTTTTTCCCCCCTACCAGTTGTCATGGTTTGAATAAGAAAGCCCCCCATAGGTTCATACATTTGAATGCTTGGTCATCCGGGATTGCCACTGCTTGAGAAGGATCAGGAGGTGTGGCCTTGCTGAGAAAGTATGTCACTGAGGGTGGGCCTAGTCTCTCTCTTCTCTTCTCCTTTCTCCCTCACTCCATCCCCCACTCTCTCCTTGCAAATCAAGGTGTACTCTCAGCTAATTCCCCAACACAACAACTTCCTGCCACCAGGCTTTCCACCATGATGATAATGGATTAACCCTATGAAATTGTAAGCAAGCCCCAATTAAATGTTTTCTTTCATAAGAGTTGGCTGGGTCATTGTGTCTTTTTACAGCAATAGAATCATGACTAAGACACCAGTATACAAACTGAAGACAAAGAAGGACTTAAAAACTGGTAAAGTATCCAGTTTGTCCTCATGTAGCAGAGGAAACCTTGAATCACTTGAACTTGACTTCAAATCCTTGAAGAAAACATTACAAATGTAAGCAGACCCAAACACACAAATGACACCCAGAAGGGATGGCTGAGGCTTAGAAATACAGCTTTCTGTGTGAAACTCGGCTCTGAATCCAACCACTTTTGAGCACAGATGTGTCCCTTCCCTTGAAAGTCACCATGTGGGGGGAATTGGAGTCCCTTCTTCTGCTCTACCCACCAGAAGTCATGATGCTCAGGGTCAAGGAGAGGAATCTGAAATTCTTACTTGATTTCTCTCCAGGGACTCTATGGCCCATTTAAAATGCAGAGAGCCAGGGAAAGAAGTAAAGCTCCATTAACTTGAAGTAAGGCCTCTGGAATCTTCCTGCACATATGTCTCCTCTAATGTGACCTTTGGCCTGTTAAAAAATATGATACTAATCAAACTCTTTTTTAAGGGTTGTCAAGTGAACCTCAAGAACATGCAGAATTGCCAGGGACACAGCAGATGCTCAATGACACCAAGTTATCTCCATAATGGAATGTGTAAGAAATAAGCTAAAGGGAGCAGGAAAGACTGGGATGGGAGTTGTTCTGGCTAAAATGGAGCCACAGGAATCATCCTAAGTGGACTGCTCCTGTAGGCTAGATGTCGGTGCTTAGTCAGAGGGGAGCATTTAGGACGATGGTCCTTCCCAGTGAATCCAACACAGACATTTCAAGACGAGGAAAGCACATGTTTCTTAAGACTGTAACATACCCTGGGGTTCCTATGAGTGGTCCCATTTATTAATTACCCTACCCTAGCATAGATATAGGGTCCATCTCCAAAAAGAAGTTGTAAAATGGCTGTACTCTTCAGAGACCAGAGAGAGATGCCTGAATGATAACAGAGTAAAAACTAAAGTCCTATGTGTAATTACCACCTCCGCTAGATCAGTATTCTCTACGGGGTTTACTAAATCACACATTGCTAAGCCCCAACCCACCCTTTTTTAGCAGGCTTGTGGAAGAGACTGAAAACTCACTTTTGTAACAAGTTTCAGGCAGTATTTAAATTACTGGTATGGTACATGTGGAGGTTTAAATGAGAATGGCCTTTCTTTATAGGCTCAGGTGTGAATGCTTGATCTCCAGTTGGTAGAACTGTTTGGGAAGGATTTGGGGGTGTGGCCTGGTTGAAGCAGATGTGTCACTAAGGGCACACTTTCAGGTTTCAAAAGCTCATGTCGCTACCACTTAGCTCTCTCTGCCGCATGGCTATTATCTCAAAATGAAAGCTTTCAGCTACTGCTCCAGCACTATGCCGGTCTGCTGCCATTTTTCCTGCTATGATGGCCATGGGCTCACTTTCTGAAACTGTAAGCAAGGCCCCACTAAATAAACTTTTCTCCTATAAGTTCCCTTGATCATGATGTAAAAGTGACTAAGACAGTCCCATACCTTCCTTTATAAGCCTATGGCCAACAGTCACTGTCCTTCATCTTGGCATCCTGCCCTTGAGTTATGGCATTGTGCGGCATGAGCCTGGGAAGCCTTCCAGCTTTGCTGTTCTGCAACTCAGCATGTGTCTAAGCAGCGCAGTGCACGCTTTACCTAGCTGTGTGGTGGGTGTGCAAAGGTAAGGAGACTCTCCAGAACACATAAAGAGTGTGGACCACATTTTTTTCTCTATCACCCTAATTTTCTTCCTTAGTCTAAAGTACTCTCTTGACTTCAATTAAGCTTGCCCTGGGAGCCTGAGCCTGGCACATATCTAAAATAAAGAATGAGCTGTTTGGCCAGGTAAAGTTTTCCTAAATGACCTTTGCTAGGAGTCCCAGCCCTTAGAGCTGTGCTTCTGTGACTCAACACTGCCATCTGGTGACCACCATGATGACCCCCCACACACAACTACACAGTGTATTTCTGAAGACTTTAGAATATAATGGGGTGCCTACATTGCCACAACTAAGCTTATTTATCTATCACACAGTAGCACAGTACATCTACGCTACTTTGAGAAAAGTATTCCTTTAGTTGGATGTTGCAAACATAAATGCCTTTGACTTTAATTTCCAGTTCGTATTCACCGATCCATTTGAGAGGACACAGTCCTTAGGAGGCTGAAAATCCCACTCAGTGGATGCATCTCAAGTAATATCCATTTTTAAACTGGTTAAAGAAGAACATCAAAGCATTTGGCAAGAGAAAAAAAATACAGCCTGACTTTGCTTTCTACGATTTGATCTGAGCAAATAAATAAGTCATTTTCATTTCCAGTTTAACATAACAAGAATATTTTTACATGATAATTTGCTCTTAAGAATTCTAGCTGTGAAGTTTAATAACAGCACACGAAGCTGCCTGTCATCTCGTATCTATGTCTCAGTCCTCATCTTGACAGTTTCCATGGGCTCCAAACTGCTCAGCTAGGGGTATTCTAGGCCATGCTTCTTAACAACAGCCAGAAAACGCAGCCCCAGAGCCAGAAAAGAATGCAGGGCTTCCATAGCACCTGCTTACCTTCTAGAAGGCAAACTTAAAAATGCAGAGAAATGGTCAACGGAGCTCTCCTTGACAGTCTCCTAGAAGCAAACCAGGTGATGGATGGAACTACAAATTATGATATGAAGAGAATTTACCTAGGTTGAGAAAGACACCATATCACATTTTTATCCCATACACAAATGCTACATTTTAGTTTTTATATATGTGTATATGTGTCTGTGTGGGTGTAGCATAGGCCATGAAGATTTTAAAAAGATCATAAGGAAGGGCAGAGGAAAGAGGGTAACAGAATATATGTACATAAAAGTGGAATGGAGACTACTTGTGGGGGAACCCCTTCTTCCTGAAGGGAAATGAAGAAGGGGCCTGGGGATAGAATCAGTAAAAACAAAGTCTGTATGAAAATGTGACTATGAACCTCATTACTGGGACTAGAGAGATAGCTCAGCAGTTAGCGCACTTTCTTCTCTTGCAGGGGCCCTGGGTTTGGTTCCCAGCACACATATGGTAGCTCACAACTGTCCATAACTCTGGTTCCAGAAAATTAGACACCATCTTCTGGTTTCCACTAACTCAAACATGTGAAAAATAAAAACAAAGCAATTTAAAAATAAACCCCACAACTCATTACTGGGCATACTAATTTGAAACAAGGACAAGTACAGCCAAAGGAGCCTTGGTAAACCAACATCAGTCAAGAAAGCCCCTTTTCACACAAAAACTAGCTAATGACATCAACGTCTGCTGCTCACTGAAGGCTTACTCTGTGTAGGACACTGACCCTGGACCTCACACACAGAGTTCCTGGTCTCCAGGCGACACCAGGAAGTCAGACTTAATCCAAACACAGAGATGAGCAAACTGAAGCCTGGATAGTGAATCCTCTCACCAGGTTTCCTGTCTAGCCTGGGCCTGGGACAATCTAGCCAGGTACCTGATTCCAGATTAGCATGTGTCCTGGCTGTGTTGAGTCAGGACTGAGGCAAACCTTCAACATTCTCTCACCTGCCTGTACTTCCTGCTGCTGCCCTGGCCACCAGCACAGGCCTGTCCTGCCTGTCCTGAGACAGCAAAACCTCTCAGTGACATTTCATCAGCTTAGGCAACTCTCCCCTCCAGGATACTCTTTCTTTGAGAGGTTGACTGAGCATAAGCATCATCAAGACAAGACTGAACTCGGTTCTGTCATGCACCCAGGCAGAGGGCATTCTGAGCAGGATATGTTTGCAGAATGAAGAGGAAATTAAACAGATACTGAAAAGCACATCTCATGTTGACACAGATTCTGAGAACAAGGAAGGGGCTATGCAAGGTTTGATGAGAAAAGACTGTGAGGTTGGGGTTGCCCAGAGGAGAAGTGAGAGCGGACATTCCAAACAAAATGGGCTATGACTAAATACACTAGGAAGTAGTATTTCTAATACTGAAATGGACCCCCTCAAGTCAGAGTCAGGCACTGTAGCAGGAAACAAAGAAGCCCTTTGTAATGCCCCCTTTCTGCTACCATGGTAAGGTCTGTGGGGGATATGGAGCACCCCATTTTTTTTTCTGGTACAGAATGGTCCACTCCAGCATCAGCATCCCCTTAGCATCACCTGCTTGCTGCTTCTGTCAAACTGTGATCTCCCTGAAGGCATGGACTCTCTGTTTAGATCTCCACTAAATCCCAGGCCCCAGCAGAGCTGCACAGCAGAGGGAATGGATACTCACATCAGAGAGAGTGCCACAGGCAGATTTCCCAAGTCTTCTACTGGAAAGGGTGATGTATGTGTTTTCATATTTTCTAGATGCTAATTGCTGACAACATGATTCGGTGGCTCAACAAATCAGAACTGACACTATCAACCTGTTCAATCTATTTAGCATCTTTCATCATCAATGCAAGGGACTTTGTCAACTGAGCAGAGCTGGCTTCCCCGGTGAGGCCAGCATCTTGTTTTCTATTAGTGATGAGCATTACAAGTAAATAGATTGGCTTAGCATGTTAAATTGCGTCCAACAGCCCAGCAAAAATCTCAAACTAATGGAGGACAGTAAAAATCTGTGAAGGAGAGGGCAGACTCGAGTCAATGCACATTTCCTGAGCACAGATTTTGCAAGTCAGTTTCTCCTCTACCACTCAGCTGTGCTGGGCCCCACCCTCAAGCCTCCGCAGCATGCGAAGTGGTCTTTCTAAAATGTTAATCAGCAGTCACCTCCCTGTTTAGTCTCTCTCCTCTCTCTTGTGTTCTAGGCCCCCTTGCCTAATTTCCTGATTGTCTAGCTCCTCCCCTATTTCTTATCTCTCCACATCATGCCGCCCACACCTTCTATACTGAACCTCACAGCACACACAGTAGCCACTGCCAGCAGGACCTATACACATGCCCATGTCTTTTTAGAACCATTTTCTCTGCCCTTTCATTTACTGAATTTTTTCAAGTTTTTGGTTCAACAGTCTTACTGTTCTTAACAATCTTCCCTTAATATAGGAGGTTAAATAGTAACACCCCCGCAAAGAAATAGCTATCCCCTAGCCCCAATATTATTTTATTATTAATAAAATAATAATAGAATTTATTAATGTGACCAAATTTGGGTAAAGATCCTTTACCCAAGGATCTATGTAACTAAGTTAAAAATCCACCACCAGACCATCTCAGACTGTGGGAAGAGGAGCTAAATCCAATAGGAAGAAAGAAGGAAGCCATGAGATTGGAGAAATTCAGTCAGGTGCCAGTGAGTGAGGAAAGCTATCACAAATTAGGGAAAAGAAAAGGAATGACCCTACTTAGGCCCTGTGGAAGGACAACTGTCCTGCTGACATCTGGATGCCAGACTGAGCTCTAGAGCCATGAGAAGAGACGTCTCTGTTTAAAGGCACCATGACTATGCTAATCTGCTCTAGCAGCCCTGAAAGATGACCATGTCACCTTTCTTCAAGAGCCCCGTTCTGGGCTCCCATGAGCCCTCTCACACTCCACCTTTGTCCTTTTTTATGTGGCTTTATGATTGCTATTGGCTCTGCGATCCCCCCAACCAAACCCTAGCAGCTATCAGTAGGTCAAAGTTAAAAATGATGAAAGAGCTGGCAGTGGGAAAAATGAAATACCAGGATGGTAGCACCAGCAGTGTTCAGATCCCTGACATCCCTATAAATACCAGGTGGGCTTAGCAACCCACCTGTAATCCTAGCACCCTGGAGGCCTAGGTGACCAGATAGTAGCACCAGCAGTGTTCAGATCCCTGACATCCCTATAAATACCAGGTGGGCTTAGCAACCCACCTGTAATCCTAGCACCCTGGAGGCCTAGGTGA
>PVIH01014132.1:31590-55359 GCA_004025045.1 Sigmodon hispidus | reverse complement strand
TTATGTAATTTCTTGCACTGACGTTTGCCCATGGGTTCAGTGGTTCACGATTAGATGGGTCCTGGTCAGTTGTGGCACTTTGATTTGTGTGTCTCCTGTCACCTCTCTGGTCAGGGTTCGAATCCGCCCCTCAGAGACCCCTGCAGTTGGTTTGCTCAGTTCACTCAGTTCGGGGTCGCAGTAGGGATCCTTGCAGATATCCTCAACAGCAGCAGGAGCTGTGGGTGTGGCCAGGTGCAGAGTTCAGCTGCCCCCTGCTCCAGAGTGTGCTGGGACGCCACAGAGAGCACCGGTCCTCTGGTCAGGGTTCGAATCTGCCCCTCAGAGACCCCTGCAGTTGCTTTGCTCAGTTCACTCAGTTCGGGGTCGCAGTAGGGATCCTTGTAGATTCCCTCAGCAGCAGGAGCTGTGTGTGTGGCCAGGTGCAGAGTTCAGCTGCCCCCTGCTCCAGAGTGTGCTGGGACGCCGCAGAGAGCACCGGTCCCGGCGGCGGAACCAGAAGCAATGAGAGCTCAACTCTCCCTCCCAGGCCAGGTTACAGGCGCTGAGGCCTGCCGAACCCTCCTCACCTCTGGTCAGGGTTCGAATCCGCCCCTCAGAGACCCCTGCAGTTGGTTTGCTCAGTTCACTCAGTTCGGGGTCGCAATAGGGATCCTTGCAGATACCCTCAGCAGCAGCAGGAGCTGTGGGTGTGGCCAGGTGCAGAGTTCAGCTGCCCCCTGCTCCAGAGTGTGCTGGGACGCTGCAGAGAGCACCGGTCCCGGCGGCGGAACCGGAAGCAATGAGGCTTGGGAGTTATTTAGGAGTTTAATTTTGAACATGTTCCAGATAATTTTTTTTTTTAGATATTAACATGATGATGACAAGTATGAGGCAATCTATTCATCTGTGACATTTCAAGGGAGAGGTCAGGTCTATGGATGCCACATCACAAGATTCAGGTGGGGGAGGTATTTTCATCACTGGATCCAGGTGGGGGAGACATCTTCATCATTGGATCCAGTGGGCAAGGTGTCGTCATCCCTAGATTCTGGTGGGGAAGGCATCCTGATTCCTGAATTCTGGTAGCAGAAGTATCTTCACCCTCTGGAAAAACTAACTTCAAGAAATAAGTGTAGGGAAGAAGGAAAGGCTTTATTCAGAGGTCAAATCATGAAAAAGAGGGAGCTTTGCCATAAATCAACCTCTTCACCTTCAGGAGAGCAGATTAAGGGCTTACAGATAAAAGGTAGGGATAAGGAAGGGAAGAATGGGGTAATCAAGGGGAGAGATATTCCCGTGTTCTTGGAGATCTACAAGCTCAGGCAGTCATCTCCTCTACCTTTTATAATCAATGATAATTTCAACCATTTATGGCATTTCTAGCCATGGTACTTGGTAGTTGCCTTTAACCTGACATGGGGAGAAAGGTTGAGCAATTTTGGGTCAAGTAAACTCCCTTATTACATTTAACATGTCTACCTGCACAGCTGGAGAGAATCTGCCTCAAAGGTTAAGGCTCAAGGTAGGTAGAGCTGTGAACTTTTCTTATTTCAGTTAGCCATGGGCACCTGCAGGCCCAGGGGAAGAGTCAGTGTGTTTAGCAAAAGTAGCCCTCAGGGCCCTGAAAAGTTACTTTGGCAACTGTCATTTCAACCTGTAAGGATTCTGCAGAGCTGGTGGGAAATTAGTAAGGTACTGCCCAGTGTGTGACCTCCAAATCTGTGCTCTTTAGGTCGTCAGAGCAAGTCAAGTTAGAGTTTGTTAGGAATTTATCCATGGAGGAAGGGAGAAAGGGAAGGGGAGACAGCAAAAGACAGACAGACAGACAGACAGACAGACAGACAGACAGACAGACAGACAGGAGTGTAGTTCTACTATGACCTGCTCTGATGTCTGAGTCACTTAAGGTAAGTCTCTTTGAGTATATAGCTGGGAGTCCTGGATATATAAATGGTGACTATTCTGTCTGTGCTATAGACACACAATCTCAAAAATATTCATTTGAACATCTGGACATCTGGAAATGATTCTGACATTGAAAAAGACTGTAAAAGAACAAATCTGTCAGTTTTCTTAGCATAATTTCCCAAAGCACCTTCCTTTTCACTGGAAATGGGCATGATAACAAAAACTTTGTCCACTGGGACAACATCCAATAGCTAGCTGCCTGCCAGACTCATTTGACACATTCCTTCACTTACAACCTCCAAAGCCCTCTGAGATGGGGATGATGGTTGGCCTAACATTACAAAGAACAAAACCAAAATTTGAAGCAGTCAGGTGATTCACCTAGAAACATTCAGGCTCTCCAGTGGAGATTTCATCCTATGTTTCTCTGGCAGCAAGACTGGAAATGTTGACCAGCATGTGATCTAACCTCACAAATGTCCATATTAGTGTGACCTAGCCATCCAAGAAAAATATTTATCCTTCAGGAGTAGGCACTGGCCACTTCTGGATTCCCTTAGCCTTGTGTTAGTACCAACCATCATCCTTGTGGAATTTGCGTGTTTAGCCTGAAGTTTCCCACAAGCTCTCATTTCTGCTAACATACCTACATTTCCCATGAGTGACTTTAAACCATTTCATGTCAAGAAAGGAATGTTTAGAGATGTTGAATGAATATGCTTGCTTTGTGCTCTAGTATCTGTTGGGAGCCAAAATTTAACTTGGCCATATTCTATAAATTAGCTTCTACAGCTAGCCACAGATCACCGTGAGTCAACATCCTGCACTGTGACCGCCTCGGGAAATGCCCGGCCCATGAGTCAGGTCCGAGGAGAATCACAGGTGAAGAGGCAGGTAAATGATTCATCAAGGGGCAGGCATTAGGCAAGAATGAGGTGTTCTTGTCAGGGCTTAAGGAAGCTCTTCAAACACAAAGAACCAGGGTTAAAATAAAATAAAAAAAGAAAGGAAGAAAAAGAAAAGGGATCTTAAGAGGTTTTTTTGAATTTATTGGTGACATCTGCCCCTGGTTTCCACAGGAGGGGACGATGGATGTGAAAAGATGGGGAAGGGTAGGTAATTGTCTCCAGGATTATTATAATGCTTTTGGGCCTGAGAAAGTCCCTGTTCAGGCATTTTCTTATTGGAATTTAGTGAAGGATGTTTTGAGAATATATAATAATTTTCCAGATATCCAAGCAGTTATTAAGGAGGGAAGCATTGAATAAGGATCACTTATTCTACCAGGATTTTAAAAATCCTCCAAACACAAAGAATTAGGGCTAAGACAAAGCAATTTTTTTCTCACAGAAGCAAGCATGCTTTTGTATTTGAATCATAGTGTTAAGGAACTTTTACAGAGTTAATGTACTGCGTTTTTTATACTTCTTGGCCTGAGAGGACAGGTCTGATACAGGTGAAATGTTGATGGTGTCTTTAACTCTTAAAAGAGTATGAAGGTAGTTAGAGCATGAAAAGTTTTGATCAAGAATCCAGATGCCTCCCAACACTGGGAGATAGAGATAGTTGGATCTCTGTAGCCAAGGCTACACAGAAAAACCTGCATTATATCTAGATTTTCCTAGCATAATGTTTTGATGCTAATTTATATAGCATGTGTTAGTATTTTCTCCTTTATTATTTCTAAATGCTACTGCATGAACCATATATTGCATTTTGTTTATGAACCTATAATAGGTGAGTAGATATTTTTATTTCTCTTGGCTAGATTCCAAGAAGTGAGATTGCAGAGTCATACTTCAGTTTATGTTTCTTATATACTTGAGGAACTGTCAATGTTTTCTAAAAAGGCTATATTCTGGCCTTTAGTTCCTGGTATAGCCAGGACAGTAGGCATGTTATACCATGTCTCTTATCTTTTCTTTAGAATTTTGCTACTGTACCATGGATGTGGTTTAATTCCTTATTTACAATCTCTTATAAATACTGCCCTGCTAAGTTGTCTTGTCTTATTACCTGGCTGTATTAAATGTAATTTCATAAAGATTTAAGCTTAACTTACAAACATTTGATATCGTACCATATAAAGTTTTAGCACCTTATGCTAATGAAACCTCCACTTCTGCCTTGTTACTACCAAGCCCTAGGCTTCAAGGCTCAACTGCAGTGGAAGCCTTCAGTTTAACTCACCTTAGGATCTAGAGGCCTAGGCAGCCATGGTTTGTAGCATAAGAATGAAGGCAAGGCCCCAGCCACATAAGCAGGTTTCTTATCTGAGTAGCATAAACTCTGGATATTCTTGACACTCATGGGTACAAGCCACTAATTCTGAATGGACATTTTATGTGCTCAAAAATGTGTGATTTTAATAATCACTACCCACCCTCCAAAATTGATTGACTTTTTAAAGACTCAGTGTGTTTTCCCAGAGTTATTTCATTACGACCTTTAAAGAATGCTAGAAAATGCTGTGAAATGGTGGTCTCTCCATCGCTTACAGAGGTACAAATCACAGCAGCCAAATCAGCTCAAGTGGCATAGTTTCTAGCTGTACAGCTGGCTTTAAATACATATTCTCCTAAACTATTTAATCTGTTCACTGATAGTCAATATGTGGCACAGATCCCTTTAGAAACAGCTAGTTATATTGCGCCTGTGAGTAAAGTATGTCAACTTTCATTAAAAATACAGGCTTTTGTGGGACAGAACTCAGCTACTCTATGTGGGATATTTACAGGCTCATTCTGACCTTCCTAGTGAAGGCAATGTCCGTGCTGATCAGCTTATTGAAACAACATATGTCATGTTTAATGCATTTGATAATATATTTTAAGCCCATCAAAGATTTCATCTTAATAATGGATCTTTGAAATTTCATTTCAAGATCACAAAGGACCAAGCTATTAAAATAGTCAGTGTCCTTTTTGTATAGAATTTCTGTCAATAAACTATTTTGGAATGAATCTTGGGGCATTTTGCTCCTAATCATATTTGGCAGAGAGATGTTACTCATATTCCCTCCTTTGGAAGGATGACCTATGTCCATGTTTCTGTTCTGGGGAAAAGGCTAAGGATATTAAAAGCCATTGCTTATAGAGTTTCCAAAAGTAATTAAGTTTTGCCAAATTTTGTGCTGAAGACTGAGATTTCTTATAATTTTTATGGGTCTGACAATTGTGGAAGCAACTCTCATTGCACTCTTAAAGTTTGTCTTTTAAAACTAAGAAGGGAGAGTATGCAGCCATGCCCAAAGACTGTTTATCCTTCATTTTATTCATTTTATTATATTTTAAATGTTTTAACTGGAGTCTCAGTCACTGCAGCTGATAGATACTGGAGGCTTAGCAATGTGGCCTTACCTCAGTTTCAATGAAAAAATCTGGCAGATGGCACTTAACTTAGACCAGACCCAGTTCTGGTGTGGGGGAGAGGGTCTGTTTGTGTTTTTCCCACAGGATGCAGACTTTCACAGGATGCAGATGACCCGCGCGTTGAACACTCCTAGACTACAGTGTCTCCCAGTGACAGAGTCAAGGACCTCCTGCTGACTGAAGCTGATAACTCAAAGTGGAGAGCAGAGGAGCAGCTGCCCTGCCCTCTCAGAAGAAACCAAATCAACAGTTCTTGTCTTTCAATGCAAATCTTTCTAAGACCTTGAAGCTGCTTGCTTTCCTTTCCCAGAGTGTGGCTCTAGTTTTTGGCAGACAGGAGGTATTCTTTAGATGTATGTCTTTTACTGTATGCTAACCTACCTTCTAGACACTTTGCATTAGAGATAGTATGGCTAGGTTAGAGAAGGATTGGAGCAAAGGAAAAAGCAAAGAGAGCAGGAGGAAGGATGGTTTAAAAACTGGTTTTCCATCTTCCTTGCGTTACTACCCTTTAACCTTCTCCTTTAGGACACCTTATAGGATATTTGCTTTATTAGCTTTTGGATCATGGGCATTTAACAGGCTCACTACCAACAGGTAGACTCCCTGACCTTCACACACATACAGGTCTGTTACTTTACAGATCAAGGGTTCTTGAACCCTCAGGCAATGAGATTCCTACAGGAACTGCATAGTATTCAGAGCTATGCAGGCTTGCCTGCAAGCAAGCTTGGGTACCAATGAGGGTGCGAGGCAAAGCACTGCAAGGAGAGGACCATGTATTCTGTCTCTGAATCTCCTGAGGAACAAGCCTGATTGCATAGAGGTTCATGTCCAAATGTATTAATATTAATAACTTAGCCCCTCTCCTCCTAAAAAGGACATCTGCCATGTGGAAAGGAAGTTTCTTTTGCCAAGCCGTAGAAGGTTCCTTCTACTGAGCTGGAAAATAGGTTGGAGGATCAGGTCTCTGTTCCCTCTTGGTTAACGCCCACTCATATGATAACTCATATGATAATTGATTTACCTCAAAAAATAATTGTAAGGGAGGAAATGTTGGGAGCCAAAATCTAGCTTAGCCATATTTTATAAGTTAGCTCCTACAGCTAGCCAGCAGTCTATACTCTAGATAGCAAATACCAGAAAACTACACACCCTTATTGTTAAGCTAAACCATGACTTCAGGCTTTCTCTTTGACCTTCTCAGATCAGCAAGGTGGCCTTCCCTAGGCCCTCAACTGATAACAGATAGATTTCCATATCAGTTCTGCCCTGTCTGTTACTTCCCCTCACAGGCTTGCTACATTCTTTTGAACATTCCACCCCTTTCCATCCAGCTACCTGCAAGACAGAGATTCTGTATAAATATTGACTGTAATAATAAAGCTTAGGAGGACTTGGTCAGAGAGATTTGTCTTGTCCTTCCGTTCTTTGTGTTCCTGCCTTCCATTTGCTTCCTTCCCAGGCCTATGTCCACGCTGAAGACCCTGCTGACAGGGGCAAGTATCTATTTTTCTCTCTTCTCAATAGCAGAATCTTGCCTTTGTTCATAGTGGACATATCCACCACCATATCTTCTTAGAGGAAGGTATAACCATGCTATCCTTTATTTCTAAATATTTCATTGTGTGCTTTCTAAAAACAAAGAATTTTCTTACACAACGATCCCCAGGAAATTAATGTTAGTGTCAGATTATTTTTTAACCTACAGACATTTTATCTATATGTATTTGTAGTAGACACAGTACATAGTACTGTAGATTTTATAGCATAAGAAAATCAAGACCTTGAGTTGTGCAGTATTGTTGCTTCTGGCTGCTAACCCAGAGTCTCTGTTGAGTTCTGCATTTTGTGATACAGACCTATTTGTGTGCTCATTTGTTTTAGGGATACAGAACAGTGAGTTTGTAGTCTGTCCCTCAGTCTGAGTTTGCCTGGTCATTCCTGGTGACTGGATTCCAGTTATGTATGTGAGACAATGTGAAACTGCCCTTCCGATCAGGAGACAGCTGCCCATTAGCCCTGCCAACAGCAGACAGATTTCTTCAACAGACACCAGTAGCCACACCTTTGTGACCACTTAGACTCTCTCCTAATTCCTGTGTACTAATTGCTCTCCTGTCTCTTCCTCTCCCGTCTCCTTGGCCAGGAAGCTGCTAATAGCATTGGGCAGAATTCGAGGCCTATTTCTATTTGCTTGTTTTTAAAGAATATTTCTATTCAACCTTGACATCCTCCTGCACATCATTCTGCTACTCCACAGCCCTCCTGGAGTCACATCACTTCAGAATATGATGAAAAATTAATTTGCTTACAAAACCCCAGGCTTCTGCTACTTCATAACATCCAAAATGAGAATTTAGGACTCACCATTTCTTTGTAAGGAGTAAAAACTGCAGCTATTAATTTTTTTTATTCCAAAAGAATAGGCTATCTTTCTGACCACATATATCTAGGACTCTATGATCCTATCCTGTGGTAGGCTTCAGTATTCCTATGCCAACCCTGGCACTTGGGGACTTCGGCTAATCCTGATTCTGTGACCTTCCTGTGTGGATGGGGCTCCCTGCCTCCTACTGAACTCACATAGAGTATGTGGAATAGAAGCCAGGCATGTGATTATTCCTTTTCTTCTTAAATTCTTATTTGAAAAAGTAGACACCTTCCTGCTGTCATTTTGGTTCATCATTATCCAGGTAGGCCAAGTAATTATGGCAGCTCAGACTCAAATAGACTTCAGCCTGGCCATTCTGCCTGGGCTCCAGTGATTTTACAACAGCTCAAGGTTGATGACAGAGTCTCTTGTCCTGGGGAAATAAAATACAGCCCCAAGTAGGAGAAAGCTTCCCATGTGAGAGTAGTACGTGGCTTCACAAACCCTCCTAAGATATTTCTGTTTTCTCTTCCTCAACTGTAGAGGGGTGTCCTTGGAGAGAGACATGCCAGTGGACTCTCTTGTGAGCCCCCAAGATGTCTAGGAATGTGGCTTTTACTCAGCTGCCTTTGATAGATGTCTGGAATGGGTGTCTGAGACGGAAGTGAAACTATTAGCCAGTGCACAGGTCTGTGAAGGCAGAGAGGGGAGGGGCTTAGTGGTGAAGGACTGACTATCTTTAGTGCTCCTTCAGGAAACCGATACATGGGAGGTTTATGCTTTTACAGCAGCCATATGTGCCATTTGCTATCAGCCATGCTTCCCTGTGTAAAAACTTTCAGGAAGAAGCAGAGGGATGGGAAGATGGCCTAGGACCCAGATTTCTCAGTTGAGGTCTGTGACACTTGGAAAGGGCCAGTTCTGTGAAACTACGAAAATGTCAGTGGCTCCAGTCTCAAGAGTGGTATGGTTTGCGCATGTGTTTATATACCCAAGCCACCAGAAACCTGTGTGTGGCAGTGACCCCGCTCCACATGGGTGATGGCATCTCTTCAAGGGAACAGTAAAGATGTCTTACCTTTCTCCGTTTAGCTTGAGACTGCATCCTGTACCATCACTAGTCTATAACTCCCTGCCAGCTTTCTCCCTCA
The DNA here is from genome assembly GCA_004025045.1 of Sigmodon hispidus. Classification (NCBI taxonomy): domain Eukaryota; kingdom Metazoa; phylum Chordata; class Mammalia; order Rodentia; family Cricetidae; genus Sigmodon; species Sigmodon hispidus. Next base: position 46,573 of record PVIH01014132.1, on the reverse strand, counting down.
TTCAATGTATTATTAAAATAGTTGAAATACAATTTTCAGGGAACTTTGGAAGAGGAGTCAGAACGATTGTGAGCACCGATGCAGTGGAAGACACCAAGGAAGCAAGGGCTTTTGGATACAGCAGGATTGACACACGGGCAGCATGCACAGGGGCCTGAACAAGAGGAGTGGACACAAGTCTCTATTTCTAACCCCAAAGCTATCTCCAATTGATAACCACTTGCAAAGGCATGTAAGTGTGCTGCCATGGGGTCTAAGGGTAGGCCCCATGCCCAGCAGCAGATGGCCAACACAAAATGAACTCAGTGGTATTTCAGAGTTTTTTTTTTTTTTCTCACAATGCTTTGCCTGCATATTTTTTTTAAACATACAGATGTTTTGCTTATATATTATGATTTCTGACTTTGTATATTTATGGAATTTCTGTGTGCATGTGAATATATGTCTGTGTCTGTATGTATGTCTTGTGCAAATGTATGTGTTTCTGTGTCTATATTTATTGTGTTTTTTTCATTGTTCTTTTCTTCTTGTTTGTTTCTTTTGTTCTTTTCTAATTTGTTTTTATTTTATTGTTATTATTTTAGTGCCTGTCTGATTTCTAATAAGAGAGAGAGAGAGAAAGAAAAGGTATGGGCTTGGGTGAGTGGGGAGGTAGCCAGGATCTGAGAGAATTGAGAGAAGGAGAAACTGTGATTAGAATATATTGTTTGGAAGTTTTTATATAAAAAGAGAAAGACATACAGTTGTGCATTGTATACATCACAATTCACATATATATATTCTGATGGCTTTAGTTATGTAATCATTGTTAGTATACAATCCCAGAACATGTTTTTCACTCCTTCCAAGTGACTCAAAGCAATGAGAAATCCCTCCCGCTGGGTAATCACAAGTCTACTTTCTAGTTAAATGGATTTGCATTTTATATAAATGGAATTGTACATGTGACCTTGCATGTTTGGTTTCTTTGACTTAGCACAATACTTTCAAGGATTATCACACTGTACACAAATCAATGTTTTCCCTTTATTTATTGGAGAGCATGCTATGATATGGAAATGCCACATTCTGCTCCTTTGTCCATCAGCTGATGGCCTTGAGGACTGTAGCCAGCTTCTGGCTACTATAAATAGTGCTGTTACAGACATTCAGTTATAGATTCATGAGGAAAAAGGCAAGAAAGGTTAGCTGAGCATGAGGATGCACTCCAAGTTCATAAAAGGCTAACGAAGGAGGATTGTGGGACCATGTCTCCAACCACAAAAGGGTTGAAAGACATATTTCCATCCACAGTTGACCCTGTGGCTTTTATGCCTCTGATGAAGGAGCATAGCATTGTGGGTAGCACACAGTACACAGGTGCTCATCTTAAAGAGAGACAGTGGAAGTGACTCCCCCATCCCTGTGAGGACATACCACAGATGGCCTGGAGATATCCCCTAGTCCCCACTCTGACATTTCCATGATCTCCTACTAGTGACAAAGCCGAGACCCAGCTTTTAACATTTTGGATGGAAACTCTACCATCACGGACACAAGTAAAAAAAAAAAACAAGTGGACTCCTGGCCTTCTAGAACTTACACTGAAGCAGAGAAAACATGAATAAAATGTGTGTTGGGATTCTGAGTCTCTAAAGGACTTTGCAAAAGCAAAGGTAAAGAATGATGCTAATGTGTTTCCAGAAAAACAGACTCAATAACCTGTGAATACAAATATGAACTAGTTTATCAATTATGGGGGCTCTGGAGACCCCAAGTCTCCTGGGAAAAGCTGGAGGCTGGGAGTTGGGCAGAGACACAGCTGGCAAAGGCACTCTGCTGTGAAAAAAGGAAGAGGCTGTGTCTCAGGTGAAGTTTAAAGAGCATCTTTTGGGGAATTTTGCCTGGCAGTGGTTTAGTGTTTCTACTTGACTGGATGGGGCTCAGCCACACTAAGGAAGGCATTCTGCATTGCTTAAAGTCCACAAGTTTAAGCGTAAGCCTTTCCCACAAACATTCTCAGGGGGACATCAGTATAACAGTTAACCAAATATCTGGGCTCAGGCAGGGGTTGGTACAGAATTAATTGTCACAGAGGTGTCCACAGTAGATGGGAAAGGCTGCTCCATGCACGTAACACTTAGACTAAAAAGTGAAAAGGAATTCAGTCTGAAGGGAGTTGAGGGAGAACACTGTCAGTCTCACAGGCCTCCGTGTGACTTAACTAACCTGTTCTCTCTCTTGCTATCTTCAAGGTCTGTGAAGAACAAAAGGAAATAACAGCTGCTCTTTAATGGACTCAGTACTGAGGCGTCAAATGATGGATGCTGTCCCTTTTCTCTTTTCCAAATGAGGAACTTTTCCCCCAATTTGGACTATAGGGAAGGTTTTCAGGAAAAGCAATGAAAAGTAAAATAAACAACTGGACCAAACAAGAGGCTTGAAAGTTCCTAGGAAGAGATGATGGATCTTGAGAATTTGCCTTTTGACTTTCTTTGGTAATCTAAAATTACAAATATTATTGTGTAAAAATTATCTAGAGAGGCAGGCAGATCTTCTCTCCACTGGATGGAGTCCACAATCCAGACCCATCCTAATGGACAGAGGCTGCCCTATTCCTGACCTTGGCTTGTGGCCATCTTCTCCAACTTCCTCTGGTTCAGACATAGATGACTGTGGATCTTTTATGCCTTTCATTCAGAACAGGTACAAGAGAACACAGCAATGCAAAGTTCTATCAATCACATGTCCCTCTTCCATGTAGCACTGAATTTGAATATGTGTCATTATCTCTCCCTCAGGTAGTAACCAGAGTGGCAGGGCCACTGACCCCTGAGTTGCCAACTTTGAAATCTTTTAATGTATAACCCTACTTGTTAATAAAAAACATTTAAAATTGATTAAGGCACTGCTTTGAAACTTGGAGCAAATATCTCAAGTTTTCCAAGCCTTGTTTGAGTGTTTATGATGACAGAGCAAACAATGCTCTCATACCACAGGGCTTGAGATTTACTAGGATCCTAAACCTTATCTACCACTGTTGGTCAAAAAGGTCAAGTTTATAGGCTGGGTAGGACAGGTCTACTAAAAGTGTGATTCTTCAGGGGTTTGACAAGTCCCTTCACTATCCTACCTGGCAAGGTAGGCCTGCCATAGTCATGAGAATTCACCCAGTGTGTCTGTCTTGGAACTTCATCTTCCATGTCCTGGTCTGGTGGAGGGATGGGAGCAGAGGGACAAGTAAAAGGTGGAAAGGAAGTGGACTCTATCACCAGAAAGAATAATTTTATTGTGGAATTTAAGGTACTGGTGGATGCAAGCAGCCTTTTGGGGTATTGTTCTGATAAAAATATATAACTACATATATTCTCCAGGTCCCTGCCAAAGCACGTTACACTGTTTAGCATCCACAAAACCTCTAGTGTTTAATGGCTGGTCCTAAAAGAACTGGAAATATCTAAGAACTTTTATGTCCTAGGCATTTAACTCTGAATAACTTCAAGTAGCAGGAAATCTGAAGTGGCTTGAATGCTATAGAATTTAGTAACTCATGTTGTTGGAAAGGTGTGGAGGTCAGGAGGGACCCTACAGAATTCACCAAGGTTCCTTCATTTCTCTGAGATTCACTGTAGTGGGATTATGGTATGTTGTAAATATTTGTCCCTCCTACTGGTTTAATAAAAAGCTGATTGGCCAGAGGCAGACAGGAAGTGTAGGTAGGGCTACCAGACTAAGAAAACTGGGAACATCTCAGAGCAGAAGAGAGACACAGCAGAGATGCCAGAAAGAATCATGTGAGTCGTCAGCAGAAGCAGAGGAAAGAAGCTAAAACACTGCTCTAAGAAAAGGTACCAAGCTAAATGGTTGAACAAGAAAAGGATCATAGGCTGAGTTAAAATGAAGGCGTTAGCAAACTATATGCTGGGTCCTAGGCCAACCAGAAAAAAAAAAAAAAAAAAAAAAAAAAGTACATGTGTGTTTCTGTGGGACTCCAAGTCTGCAAGTCAGAACCATAGGGCTAGACTGGGAAGTCTGGGCCAGAAATTTAATACAACAATTCACTCATCTTTGTTCTCTTTTCTGAGTCTGTTTTATCTGAAGACTGTATCAAGATGAGTACAAGATTGTGGCCCATGCAGTTGCATGGTATAGCATTTGATCTTTGTCTGTGAAAGTCTCTGAACAGTGGGGAATGTTTCTAGAATTGCTCAACATACTTCTGCTCCTATCTCATAAACATGAGGGGTTTTTTTTTTAACACCTGCCAGGTATAGGCACTGTATCAGTCAGGGTTCTCTAGAGTAATAGAACTTATAGGATAAATTTTTATCTATCTATCTATCTATCTATCTATCTATCTATCTATCTATCTATCATCTATCTATGATTTGTGAGAATGACTTACAGGCTGTGGTCCAGTGAATCCAACAATTGTTGACTATGAAGAGAAAGTCCAAGAATCCAGTAGTTGTTCAGTCCATGAGGCTGGATGTCTCATTTGGTCTGTAGTATATGGTTGCATCTCAAAGAAGTAGGCTCTAACGCTAATGAAGAAATGGGCTTGGTAGCAAGGCAAGAACAGGAAGGTAAAGAGCAAAAGCTTCCTTCTTCCATGTTCTTATGGAGGCTTCCAGCAGAAGGTGTGGCCTAGTTTAGAGGTGGGTTCTCCTAGCTCAAATAATATGGATTAAAGATGTGTCTTTCTACCTCAAAGCTCTGGATTAGAAATAAATTTTACCACTTCAAATTAAGCAAAAATCCCTTACAGGCATGCTTTTCATTTTTGGGTTTTAGTTAATCTAAATGTAGTCAAGTTGACAGCCAAGAATAGCCATCATAGGTACCATCACCTGTGACTAGTTGAACATTGTGCACATTGCCTCGGGTTCAAGTTTCTGAATTTATTTCTAGAATGTAAAATGGACGTAGATTAGACTCATCAAAGCTAGTTGTATAAAATTGAGTCCAATAACTTAAAAGGCTTGTTGTAAGTACAAAGATAATGTGAGAGGATAATTGCAGACATGAGCTCTGCAGAAAAAATTCTGCCTTTTTCATGTATCAATAATCCTTCTGCTTATACCCAGGTAGCCAGATCTACACCACTAATCCACATTTTCTGCAAGAGAGTCTGAGAAATAGAATCTTTAATTCTGAGAAAACGTGTCTAGTAAAAATTTCATTACTGTGGAGAAGGTAGAGAATGAGCAGTGGAGAAAATAGCAGCCATCACATGAGTGTTGCAAGTGAAATTAAAACAATTGGGTATGCCAGAGGTTTTCCTAAGCAAGACTTACAGGTGGAGGTGCAGCTTTCTAGAATGAATAAGACTGGAAGCAAGTTTTGAGATAAGATGAGTGGAAAGGAGCAAGGGATCTTGTTTTGCCAAATTAAATTTTAAATTATCACTAGAAATTCAAGCCTAAGCTTTGATTATAGCAAACAGAAACTCAGAAGACTCATCAATATACTGATTGCACTTAAAGGCTCACGATTGGATGCAGTCACATGTGGAAAGAGTACAAAAGAGAAAAGAATTTTGGGCATAGTCTAAAATTTTAACATTTGAAGGGGCAGGTCTAAACAGAGAGCTAGCAAAGAAAGCAATGATTGGTATCTGATGTTATTAAATGTTTTGATGGTTTGGTAACAATAGTGTGCTATGTTTCCTATGTAATGGTCCTTATTTAAAAATATCTCTGGGACTTGAAAAGAATTTGGGAGGGGAATAGGAGAGGGCATAGAGGAAACAAAACTGGTCATGAGTTGAACTGATGAACATGGAAATTTATTCTACTACTCTGCAGACTGTCCTATATAGCCAAACTTTTCATAAACAAAAAGAAAAATAAATGATAGTCACTCAAGTAGAGCAACTACTGTAATCTGTGATACCATGAAATCTAGGGAGAGAGGGAGGGGACAATGTTCAGTGTGATAAAGGAAAGGGAGATGGTGACAGAAAGCGTGTCAAGGCCCCAGACCTTAGCACAACTGACTCCCTCGTGAAAATACCATTCAGACTATAAGACTCAATATGCAGATAATACTACCTACCAAAACTAAAGAAAGGCCTAACCCATCAAAGCTCTTGGAAAGTCTCTAAATGTACTAACCTTGCCTTTTGGCTTCTGTACATGCACTGGCTAACTGTTCTTGTTAACTGAAGTACATCAACCCAGAACATTGTTTTTGTGGTTAAAAACTCATTTTGAAGAAATCTGAAGGCTACACTGGGATTCTGAACATCCATTTTAGTTGCTGACCACATAATAAAGTCTTTCTATTGGCTTAAACCTGTGTCTGTGCAGTCTTCTCTGGTGGATACATCACAAGAGTTGGCTTCTGAGTTTGACAAAATATTGGTCATTAGTGATATTTTCTTTTTGAAAATAGATTATTTTCATACAACATATTCTGATTATGGTTTTCTTTCCCCCAACTCCTCCCATATCCTACCAACATATCCATCCACCCAAATACATACTCTTTATCTCATTTGTTAGAGTACAAATAGGTATCTAAAATAATAACAGTAATGATAATGATAACAATGAAGATAAAATGAAAAGAAATAAGACCAGGACAAAACAGAGACAAAGAATAAACAAAAGCATCATATACAGATGCTGAGATGTATTACATAAACTCTACTTAGCATATAATGAAAACCCAGAGCTAGATATTGGGGAAGAGCTGGAATATCAAAAAGAGGAAACAGACCTCAGCCAGTTCTCACCCAGACAACTAACTACTCAGGCCAAACAGGGTAAGTGCTGTCTTCAAGAATCCTCAGCCTGACTGATCGCTTCTACAGAATAAATGAATCTCTGCTTTCTCCTGCCTTAAATATCTTCCGTGCCCAGCTGTTTCATTTCCTGGTTCAACTCTGCATCATAATCCTAGAGTTAGGATTAAAGATGTGAGCTACTACTGCTTGGTAGTTAGGTCTTGAAGTCACAGAAATACAGAAAGATCTTTGGTGAAGTGATGGGATTAAATGTGTGGGTCACCACTCTCTGACCTTCATGGCTTGACTATGGGTGATTCTGTTCTCTGATATTACAGGCTGATTTTAATAAATATACAGTATGTTACCATAGAGACATATAGAAATTCCATAAAAACAATCTGAAACCATAATACATAAACAAAACACCTATAAGGTCAGACAAACAAAGCCCAGACAAAGCATTATGAGACAAAAACAAACAAAACAAACAAAATATCTCCCCAAATACCACTGAGTTCATTTTGTGGTGGTATCTACTGCCGGGCATGGGGCCTGCCCTTAAGTGTGGTCTGCATACCCAGTGAGACTCTGTTGGAGAAAAGGAATTTTGCCTTTGGAGAAGTTATCAGTTGAAGATAGTTGAAGATGGGTTAGGTAGAGGGGCTTGTGTTAACTTCCCCTCTCAGTGATGGGATCCCATGTGGCTTACAAATGTGCAGGCTGCCACAGTCTCTGTGAATCTCTATGAATTCATATGTCTGTCAGTTCTGTTGTTTGTTTATATTTTATTGACCTCAGTCCTGAGTTTGATTATTTATTTTTAATTTTTTAAAAAAATTTGACCATTTTTTTCCCTTTTCTCCTTTTGGGTGTTATTTCTTCAATTTCTTCTCAAGCATCTGGGTGTGCCATTAAGATCTCATTAGTATGAGATCTCTTGTATTTTATTTTATGTAGGCACTTAGTGCTATGACTTTCCACTTAGATCTGCCTTTACTGTGCTTTTATTTTTTATTTGATTCTAGAAAGTTTTTACTTTCTTTCTGGAGCAATTTTTCACTCAGTGGTGAGTTGTTTATTGAGCCAGGAGGATCAGATAAGACGCAGGATATTCTTTCAATTTTCTTATGTCTGTTGACACCTGCTTTGTGTCTGAGTATGTGGTCGAGTTTGGAAAAAATTTCTTTGTGGTACTAAGAAGAAGCTATACTCTTTTGTGTTCGGGTGAAATATTATATAAATACCTGCTAGGTTCATTTGATTTATAATATTGTTTAACTCCAGAATTCTGTTGTGATTTTGTCTGGATGGCCTGTCTATTGGAGAGAGTGGGGTATTGAAGCCTCTACATCGCCATGTTAGGGTCACTACATTATTTAAACGGAAGTAATGTTTCTTTTATGAACTTAGGTGCCCTTGTGTTTGGTGCATAAGTACTTAGGATTGCAATGTCCTCTTGATGAATTTTTCCTTTGAGTATGTAGTATTCTTCCGTATCTCTTGTGATTAGTTTTGGTTTGAAGTCCATTTTGTCAGATATTAAAATTCCTATATTGTTTTTTTCCTTGGGTCCATTTATTTGTTGTATCTTTTTCCATCATTTTTTCCTGATGAGATATCTATCCTTAATGTTGAGGTATATTCTTTGGATGCAGCAAATGATGAATTCTGTTTTTGGATTCAGCTTTCTGACTGTGTCTTTTTATTGGGGTGTTGATACCATTGATATTGTGAGTTATCAATGAGCAGTGTTTGTTAATTATTGTTATGGTTTGAATTTTTTACTTCCCATGTTTTGACTTACTGGTCTGGGATTATTTATTCTTTGTCTTTTTTTTATGGGTGTGGATAACTTTTTTAGGTTGAAGATTTCCTTCTAGAGCTTTCTGTAGGGCTGAATTTGTAGATAGATACTACTAAATTTGTTTGTTTGTTTGATCATGACTTGACTTTCTTTCCACGTCTGTTGTGATTAAAAGTTTTGTTGTATATAATAGTCTAGGCTGGCATCTGTGGTCTCTAAGAGTTTGTAGAACATAGGTTTAGGCCCTCATGGGTTTTAGAGTCTCCACTGAAAAGTCCGGTGTTATTCTAATGGGTCTGCCTTTATATGTCACTTGGTTTTTTCCCCCCCTTTCAGTTTTTCATATTCTTTCTTTGTTCTGTATGTTTAGTGTTTTAATTATTATGTGCTGAAGGGGATTTATTTTCTGGGCAGTCTATTTGATATCATGTATTCTTCTTATACATTGAAGCATCTCTTTCTTTAGGTCAAGAACATTTTTCTCCTATAATTTTGTTGAAAATATTTTCTGTGCCTTTGACATGGGTTTCTTCTCTTTCCTCTATTCCTATTATTACTCATAGATTTGCTCTTTTCATAGTGTTCCAGACTTCTTGGATATTTTAGCTTAGATGTTTTTAGATATAACATTTTCTTTGGCTGAGTTATTTATTTCTTCTATCTTTTGTATTCTGTTGGTAAGAGTTGCCTCTGAGGTTCCTGTTTATGTTCCTAAAGTTTTCATGTGCAATTTTCACTCAGTTAGGAATTTCTTTATTGATTCTATTTCCACTTGCAAATTCTAAACTATTTTCATTTCATTCCAATGTTTGCTTTGGTTTTCATATATTTCTTTACGAGATTTATCAAATTCCTCTTTAAGGACCTTTGTCATATTTATAAAGGCTATTCTAAGGTATTAGTCATACTCCAGCTATGTTGCAATTTTCAGGGCCTTCTGTTAGGTAAAGTTGCTGGGCTCTACTAGAGGCATATTATTCTGGCTGTTATTGATTGTGCTTTTATGGTGACATCTAGGCATCTGGGTTTTGGACAGTTGTAATTCTAGGTTTTGATTAATATCTGGTCTTGTCTTTGTTGAGTGGGTTTTCCATTCCTTGGTTTCTGTTGTCTTTTCTGGCTCTTAGGAGGGTATGGTGGGTTTCCTGACAGGAAGTGCTTCTGAGTCCCTGAAAGGTGTAGCCACTAGGGTTCCAGGTAGAATGTGATTTTGGTGTTAGGGGTTGACATAAAAGAACATGAATGGTCTAGAAAGCAAGGGCTGTAAGGGTCTACAGGAAGGTAGAAGGCTGGATCTGCCTTGAGGATTCCTCAGTAAGTAGAGTCAGAGAGGGAACAGAGGCCTCTGAAAGTAGTCTTCAGCAGAGCTGGGGAGGAGACTAGGAAGTTTGCAATGGAGAAAAGGAAGGAGAGTGAAAATGGCCCACATGACTTCAGGGCTGGCTACCAGGTTTCCTGGTAGAGAATGGTTTCAGGTATTGGCAGCTGACTCAATCAGGGAGGTAAAGAGGGAAGGCTGGGTCCTGTTAGGGTCTGTGGAATCCCCAGGGAATGAAGTCAGGCCCCTGTAGGTGGTCTGCTACAGGACTGGGAATGAGCCATTGCTGATGTTATTAAGACAACTTGATTGGTTGACGAGGGAGAGGTGCTGTGAAGAGAATGAAAGGGTATGGAAGAAAATAGTAAAGCCCTTATCTCTATAGGGACAGAGAAATGGAAAAAGTGTATAGAAAGTGTTTTGGGACTAAGAAGTATACTTAAATGTACAGGTCTATGAATATGAATATGAATGTCTTCCAGCAAGGAAGACATTATGCTATGGGGACAAGGGCTTGATTTAGGAAAGATGGTTGGTTGGAGAGAGGTTGGCTTTGGCAAGTAGTGAGGTCCTTTGCTCCTACACCCTGTCCAGGCACATGTGTAGGGGTTGGTGGTGGTCATAAGATAGTGCACAATTACCCAGAAATATTTCCTTCTGTAAATTATGACATGAGGTCATGAAAACAAGGAATGAAAACTGTTGGAGGTTTGAGGAAGGAAAGGATGGTACCTAATAGTTCCCCAAGAATAGTGGTGTTCAGCCTGTGAGTCAAGACTCCTTGAAGGTTGAACAACCCCTTCATAGGGGTCACCTAAGATCATCAGAAAACACAGTATTTACATTATGATTTATAACATTAGCAAGGTTACAGTTATGAAGTAGCAATGAAATAATTTATGGTTGGGGGTCACCACAACATGAGGAACTGTATTAGAGGGTTACAGTATTAGGAAGTTTGAAAAACATTGCTTTAGAGAGAGGAATTGAATGTCTCAGGTAACTATAATGCTGATTTAGGGAATGTCATGAATATAAAATAACCAGTGGGAGAAACACTTGACTTTCATCTTGTTTCAGTCACCAGAGAATGAGAAGGAAGCAGATGTGTCTTTATGAGGGCTGATATAGAATGTCTTTCTGTACACCATGAATTACCATTGGATAATAAAGGAACTGTTGGGTGCGGAATGGCCATGGAGCCAGGTGGAAGTGTTCCGTGGCCCCGAGCCGGCTCTCAGGCCTGAGACATGGCCCAGGGCGCTGACCAGCTAAGTTGGCCTCATCTGGACACTGTCACCATGCCCAAGAGAGGAAAGTGACTCAAGTTCCGGGCCCATGACGCCTGCTCCGGCTGAATGACCCTGGCAGATTATACTAACTCGGATCTGGCGGTGGTGAGATCTGGATGGGTCAAGAAAGCCATGGCCAACACTATTCAGCAGGAAGTAAAATCTCTTTGTGGCTTGGAAGCCTCCCAGGTTCCTGCAGAGGAGGCTCTTTCTGGGTGGGTGAGCATGTGATCTCATGGATAGCAGTGATGAGATGGACGCTCAAGAGGAAAGCACTCATGGAAGACCAGTCTCCAGAAAAAAGAAAAGCAGGAGACACAAAGAAGACCTGGATGGGGCTGGAGAAGAAGAGTATCCCATGACTATTTGGCTATTGCTGGCTTTCTATATCTGTCCTAAGGACATTGTGAATTTTCCTCTGATTTGTAAGAATGCTTGGACTGTCACTTGCACTGCTGCCTTTTAGACTAAGTTGTACCGAAGGCACTATACGCTGGATGCTTCTCTGCCTTTGCGGCTGCGACCAGAGTCCATGGAGAAGCTGCGCTGTCTCCGGGCATGTGTGATCTGATCTCTATACCATATGTATGAACCATTTGCTGCTCGAATCTCCAAGAATCCAGCCATTCCGGAAAGCACTCCCAGCACACTAAAAAATTTCAAATGCTTACTTTTCTGGTGTAGAAAAATTTTTGGGAACAGACAAGAACCAATGTGGGAGTTCAATTTCAAGTTCAAAAACAGTCCCCCAGATTAAAGAGCAAGTGTATGGAACGACTGCAACCACTCATTCAATATGAGGATGTGCATATTAATCCTGATCAGGACTGCAGCCTGCTGCAGATTAGAACCCTCAATTTCATCTTTATTCTTATTGTCATGGGAATGATATTTACCTTGCTTACTATTAATGTGAGCACAGACATGTGACATCATCATGTGAGATTGGTGTTCCAAGATTCTCCTGTCCGTGGTGGTCAGAATCTGCACAGTGAACAGTGCGTGCAAGTCACCCTGGACGAAGTACACAGTGTTCGGCTCTTCGATTGGGGGCATCCGCAGTATCCATTCTCCCTGAGAGCATAGTTACTGCTTCCCATCCCTTGGGACAGCTTCCAATTTAGTCCAGTAGTAATCAGATTCTGTTTAGAGGGGCAGCTGGATTGTATTGAAAGACCCTCGGATGAGGACCTTCCCTCAGGAGGAGACCCCGAGACCCAAAGACCGAGCCGAGCCACAGTTCAGATGCAACAGCAAGAGGCTTTATTGGGGCGAAAGTACCTCCTGGTGGCAGCAACTAGGGGAGCTAACTGGCGCGCCGAGGCTTTGTTCAGGGGCTTTTTATTGCATAGGGGAGAGCGGGAGGCTGGCTTACAGAAGCAAAGGCGTGGTTATAGGGAAAACAGGGGAATCATTGGCTCATTTAAACAACAGCTCTTACTTATTGGATGAGGGTCTAGTGGCAGGAAGGAACGGCGGGAAGAAACGGTCACTTGCTGGGAGGGGGATCTCTGGAGCAGCAGGCTTTGATTACAGACTTCCTGTGGTATGTGGCCCTGGTCACATGCTCCTGGTTATCTGATGGTTCCTTAGCAACCCTTCTTCTATCTGCCTGCTCGCAGGCTTGTACTTGTGCCGGGGCAGGGGGCCTTGGGCATGTCCGGGCAAGCCTGGACAAGTCTCAGGCAAGTTTTCCAGACCCGCTCCCATAAACGAAGAAAAAAAAAGGGGGGGGGGGTTAACACTCGGCCGGATACCTGAACTGAATGCCTGGGCCCAGCCCTAGAACTCAGAGCCTTTCATCATATCTGATTAGTGATGCTCATACTGTTTGGATTCCTGGGGCTCCTATTACAGGAGGTGGAAAGGTTGAATCAAGAGGAAAAACAAGTATACTTTATAAACATTTTAATGTAAAGTTTGCATATTTTAAAGGAGAAGCCTGGCCTCATTTTCTGTCTTAGACCCCAATTGATGCTGTTGAATTTGTTCTTTATTCTCTTATCTCAACAATAATGGATGATCCTGTGTTAGGAGAGAACTAAACTCTTCCTCTTCAAGCAGGGAAGTTTCCCTGTGAGTCATAGGAGACCAGAGGTTGGAAATGGCTGCTCCATTGTTGCTATTCCTCAAATTCAAATGAATATTTTTTCTTTTCCCTTTCTCTAGAAATAAGGCAGTTGACAGGGCTGTCAGAATCTTACAAGATTGACTTGTGCATCTTACGTGCTTTTTAGCTATTTATTACATGAATATTGGTTGTTTTGCTGATTTTGTATTTTGGGTTTTTGTTTTATTGCATGAGACTGATAAGTGGTGGTAACGATTATTGCCCTGGCCAGTAGGGTCTTCAGCGTGGACCTGAACCTGGGAAGGAAGCAAATGGAAGGCAGGAACACAAAGAATGGAAGGACAAGACAAATCTCTCTGATCAAGTCCTCCTAAGCTTTATTACTACAGCCAATATTTATACAGAATCTCTGCCATGCAGGTAGCTGGGAGGAAAGGGGTGGGATATTCAAAAGAATGTGGCAAGACTGTGAGGGGAAGTAACAGACAGGGTAGAATTGATAAGGAAATCTATCTGTTATCAGTTGAGGGCCTGGGGAAGGCCACCTTGCTGATCTGAGAAGGTCAAGGAGAAAGCCTGGAGTCATGGTTTAGCTTAACAATAAGGGTGTGTAGTTTTCTGATATTTGGCTGTCTAGGGTATAGACTGCTGGCTAGCTGTGGGAGCTAACTTATAAAATATGGCTAAGTTAACTTTGGCTAAGTTAACTTTGGCTCCCAACAGATTATGTACCCCTGGTACTGTTCTAAGAACTTTATCTATTGTGTCTCCTCTAATTCTGTGTCTCGCAAGATAGTTGAAATCCTTCTCATTTTATGGTTGAGAAGCTGAATCATTGACTTACCCAAGGCCAGAACTGCTGGTCCCTGCAGAGCTAGGATTTTGACCCATGTCTTTTGGGCTATACCATAACTTCAAAGGCCAGTCATTTTTCTTGTGGTCAAAGTGGTAAACAGCAATAGTCAGAATGTGATAAATAAAAAAATAAAAGAATGAGTTAGTTTGAATCTTTCATTAACTGAAAGGTAAAACAGGAAGAATGGTGCTGTTTGCACTAAACTGTTAGAAAGCCTTTATTATGCTAAAGGTCATTTTCAAAAAATGCATTGCATGTTGAAATCAGCCTTAAGCTAGAAGCAATTAGTGGCTTTTCTCTGCCCTGTCCTGTACTTTGCAAGCTTTGTTTTTCTTTTTTAAAATCATCGTGTGTGCCTTCAGGAGCCTGGTCTCTGTCCATGCAGAAACATTGACACTCTCCTTTGCTCAAGTCCTTACTGTCACTGGCTTGCTCTGAGAAAAGGATAATGGGTGGGGTTTTGTTTATTCTTTTGCGAAGGAGAAAACCTTGCTTTCTTTTCCCATCTGGATGTGGCAGGAGGTAGGCAGTAAGACAATAAATACTCTTACATTCAAGTTCTTGAGTTCAGCCCTAGCACTGCAGTCCAGCTTCCCTGCCTCAAGGAAAGTAGCCACTTGAGATAGGGTTTTGCTATGTAACCCAGGCTGGCCTTGTATTCCTCTCACGTTAGCCACCTGGAGTGTTGGGATTACAGGTGTGAGTCACCAGATAGGACAAAGTCAATATTTTTTAAACATAAAAGTGTTGTGGGGTAGAGACTATTGTGAGCTAAACTGTTAAGTTAACATGTTGGTTTATCACTCTCCCCACCCATACTATTTAAAGAACATTCTTTTTTTTTTTTTTTTTTTTTTTTTTTTTTTTTTACAATGGAACAGAATATAATCTCTCCCTCCCGGGGGGGGGGTACTTTTATTTCCTTAGGGA
>PVIH01014132.1:0-31490 GCA_004025045.1 Sigmodon hispidus | reverse complement strand
ATGGCTTATCAAGGGTGGTAATGCAAATAAGATTGCTATACATATATTTACTTTGTGTTCAGCTTTCCCTCTGAAATTTTTTTTCCCATCCCTGTATATCCTCATTCAAGGTCCCTTCCCCCTCCCACCACATCTTGACATTTCTCTTCTCTGCAACTCCCCATCCCCTCACTGGGCAGGGAGCAGACAGTTCTATGGTCCCACTGACCCAATAATGCTTGGATCAGTCACAACTCCTGGCCAAATCCAGTTTTGTTCCCCCCCCCCAAGAGTGAGTCTGGTGTTCCTATAGTTGGAGTGGGGTTCGAAGGGTCAGTCCAGGGTGTTTCTGATCCCAAGCTGTTCAGGGGTTGTGGTTTGCCGTTTGGGCATGTTTGGCTTTTTTTCTTGTTTGTTTGTTTAGAGACCACTAGTGAGTGAGTACATCCCCTGCTTATCCCTCTGAGATTGTGATACCTCGCTCAGGAGGATATTCTCCAAATCCATCCATTTGCCTGTGAATTTTAGGATATCATTTTTTCTTACTGCTGAGTAGTATTCCATTGTGTAGATGTACCACAGTTTGTTAATCCATTCTTCAGTAGAGGGACATCTAGGTTGTTTCCAGGTTCTTGCTATTACAAATAATCCTGCTATGAGCATAGTTGAGCTAATACCTTTGGAGTGTGAATGTGCCTCTTTAGGGTATACACCCAGAAGTGGTATTGCTGGGTCCTTGGGGAGATTGATTCTCAATTTTCTGAGAAACCTCCATATTGCATTCCAAAGTGGCTGAACAAGCTTACACTCCCACCAACAATGAAGGAGTGTTCCCCTTGCTCTGCATCCTCTCCAACATAGGCTGTCATCTGTGCCTTTTATCTTAGCCAATCTAACAGGTGTTAGGTGGTATCTCAAAGTTGTTTTGATTTGCATTTCTCTGATGACTAAAGATGAAGAGCACTTTTTCAGGTGCCTTTCAGCCATTCTTAGTTCCTCTGCTGAGAATTCCCTTTTTAAATCTGTACCCCATTTTTTGATAGGGTTATTCAGGGTTTTTGGGCTCTAAATTCTTGAGCTTAAAGAACATTCTTAAGAAGCGTCTGTTTAATATGGCTGACAGCTAGCCTTATCTCGCACTCAGGGGAACATTGGTTGAGCAGAAAGTGAGACTGGGTCAGGAAAACAAACCAAAACAAAAATCTGACAACCAGAATTTGGGTACCTGATGAACAAAAGCAAACAGAAACCCAAGGACAACAAGCCCTTCACAGACCTCTGCAATCAAGAGTGATCTCTTTAAGGCAGAAGAAAAGAAGCAGAGTCTGGAGTTCCCTGGACAAATGATACCCTGGAGCAGGGGGATGGTGTCCTGGTGGGTATGTGTCTCCCATTTGTAAAACCTCAGAACTTGTTCTCAAAACCTTTAACCAGTTGGATGAGGCGTGTGCACATTGTGGAGGGTTCTCTGCTGTACCCAAAACCTCTGGTTTAAATATTTGACATGTTTTTTATTTTTTTCAATAAAGATGACTGTTGCTGTTGGGACAAGCAACTGGGCCCCATAACATCAAAAAAAAAAAAAAAAAAAAAAAAAGAAAAAGAAAAAAGCATCATACCTGCTTGTAAGACTATCAACATGAAAAACTCTGGAACTTTGACTGTGTCTGAAGCATGACAGTTATATACATGTCATACTGAACTGTAGATGTTAAACTTTTTGCTACTAGGCTGTTTCCTTTTTATTAGAACACATCTGTTAATAGGCTCTTTGCCTTTATATCTGCCAGAGTCAGGTCTGGACCCTAAGATGCTAGGGAGTGAGAAGAGGGTAAGGATTGGAAATGGCACAGGTACCTGAGTTCAGATCCCAGCAACTACCCAACAGGTTGGGCATGGTGTCACACATGTGAATAGGTCTGGCACATCCCAAGTCAGAGGGAAAGGCAAAGAGGGAGGGGGGAAAAGGTCTGGGAGAGACGTGGGTACTCTCTCAGTACAAGTCCCTTACTTAGAAACCAGTCATTTGAGGGGACATTAGAAATAATGATTTGACATTCTCTCCTAAGAAAACAAGGAAGAAATAGCATAGGGAAATGTGCATGTCATATTTACAAGTGAAGGATGCTCAAATGCAAAGACTAGAGACAGCAAGAAAGAGTAAGTTCAAATAACAATGAGTTCAGATATGTGAGAGGTTCACCATGTCCAGAAGACCTGCACATAAGTAAGAAAGGTTTAAAGACTCGGCCAACATAGTGCCTTGGGCTCTGACCATTGTATAGGATTCAGATATGGAAAGAGCATTGAGAAGATTTCTAGATGAGCTACTGTGGTTAGAAATATAAGATTAAATCACCCTAGTGTCACAGTCTAGGAAAACCCCAACATGATGGAAAAGAATTGGTAAGAAAGAGTATCAACAGAAAAGGAAGAGACCAGCAGGAAACACCTCCCAAAGCATGGTATTTAAGTTGACTTCACAGCCCTAGAGCCCAGCTGCCATATCCAGGCAGGTAATTTGTATCTTGTCTAACTCCAGAGGTAGCCTTAGGATTGAAGCATCTTCCATTACCCAGGAGTCATCATTTTTCTTTTTGCTTCCTTCTGCCAGTGTTTTCCTGATGTAATAAATAGTTGCCCAGGATACCCTCATGGCAATTTCCAAGCTGGTAAGGATAATCACATGCATTTCTTAATTTTTCTCTACTCCCAAGAAATGACAATACATGGCTTGTTACTTGAGCCAGTGTCAAATGACCTTAGTAGTGTCAGACATATTAAAATACTGGCAGCACCATTAAGATCACTCTCCAGCATTCCATGGAGCAGGGAGCTTTTAACTCCTTCAGTGTTCAGATCTCAATCTTTCCCATGACATCAGCCCTATGTCATGTAACCCCCTCCTCTGCTGACTCTGCAACTAATAGTGTAGATCTAAGACCAGTCAGTGTCTACCAGGCCATTCAGAATACCTTCATTCAGCATTTGTGACTTATTCTTCCCCTCAGAGACCAAGATGCCTCTCCGTTCAAGCACTCTCTGAAAATGCTGTGGTTGGCTCTATCAGGGAATGCTCTCTTTTTGCATGTCAACTCCCTATTTCTCAGATTCTTCTCCATCCTGCATCAACTTTCCCTGACCTTCATGGAGCTTCTCTATGCACTCTTGGGCAACTTCCTTTGTAAATAACCTGTTGGTGACCACAGTGTACCAGGCACTGCTCAGAAAACCAGCCTCTCTATACAGAGGATGAGATCTACACAGCTTGTGCAGTCATATACTTTCTGCCTCTTCTCTGGGCCCAGTTGACGCCCCTTGAGCTTTTCTGCTGTGTTGGCTACACACTGGTTAGGCTGCAAATTCTTAAACTGGAATCGGATATGACACAGGGCAGCTGCACTCCTCTGCTGGGATTCACAGTTCAGTGTGAGGTAGGCCTGGCATGAGCTGCTCCCATAGTTTGTGCTTAGGGGTGCTTTCAGGAGCCCCAGGCTGATGGGGCTGGTTACTTCCTCCTTTGCATTCACCAGAATGGCTGAAGCCATAAGTGGCTTTCCCGTCTGCTGTCCTGACTCCTGAGGTTACTATGCTCAAACTTCTAAGCAATTTCTAAGTTTTCTGGATTCTGCTCTCCGTAAATAACCTAACAACAGCTTTAGGTACTAACGTTGAAGTGGTGATTTACTAAAGTGAAGCAAAGACAGGGCAGGGCACATGTGTTCGAATCTTTCTTACCAATCTTACTTCTGCCACGCCCTCCCCTCAAAATAATGTTAAACAGTTATTTTGACAATTCTCTAGATATAAATGGGAACAAAAATACTTTTTAATAAAAGGATTATAGATTTGTTGGAAAACTTTACTTGAATCTTCTACTTCCATCCTTAGAACTTACCATATTATGAGGCAGTTGCTAAGCATTTTACATGCAAATTGACTCGACCTTCAGAGCAACCTTATTGCACTGTAATGATTATCACATGGTATAATTATTATCAACATTTCACAGAGAGCAAAGGGACACAGAAAGGGTCATATTTTTGTCTTGGCTATTACAACAAAATACCCACAGACTGATAGGTTAAAAATAACAGAGGTTTAGCCTCACAGTTCTGGGCTGTTGATTTGGTGTAGGCTGAGGACTTGTCTACTGGTTTGAGACAACTCAGTGCTGTGTTGTCTCAATGTTTTCTCACATGGGAGGAACATAAGTCACTATTTCTGTGCATGGGTGCTTGACCCTCATGAACTAATCATCCTGTATAAGCATCATCTAATGCTTGGACCATCATCATCACCATCTTGGAGGTAAAGGTGTCAACACATGAATTCTGGGGTACAGGGGAGAGAACCACAAGTGCTGTCTACAGTAAAGAGCACAAGGCATACTGAGCATGGTGATGAGGGACTGGAAGTTTTTTCCTGTGTTTTCCCTTGATCACGGAAGACCCTCCCTCCTCCTGGGGTACTTGCCTCTCTCCTAGTGTCAGATAAGGCCTCTCTGCCTCTAAGATGCCTTTTCAGATGCATGTTCCCTAAGGAAGAGTTTACCTGGGTTACCTGGACAGTGTGTCATTTATGCCCTGGATCAAGGGAGGAGAGAGGTGGAATAATCTGTTTTAGTTTCCTGGCAACTGGTTAGGCTTGCTAAGGAGGAAGGGCCCCACTTGGCTGTAAATCTAATCCCCAGAAGGATTTTTCCCACAAGGCACCTGCAGATTATCTGGGTCCTGAGAATGACTATCCTTCCTCCAGGACCCACTGTAACAAGTGGTCAGGAAGGGCCACCTTCTGCCTCTCTCTCCCAGGTAGTGACCTTCTAGGGGTCCTCAGTGTTAATCTCTACACTCATCTAGCATGGTCTGGGCACACCTCTGCTTTGAGACTGTTAAGCAAATGTATAGAAGAAAGGAAGAAGAAAGAGGGGACCCTCTGTGTATTTCTTGAGGTTGAAAAACTGTTTCACTCTCTTCTAAAATTTTGTTTTTTATTTTTCTTTATTTTTATGTTCATGGGTATCCGTGTGAGGGTACCAGATTCCCTGGAACTAGAGTTACAGACAGTTTTGAGTTTCCATGTGGGTGCTGGGACTTGAACCTGGGCCCTCTTGAAGAGCAGCCTGTGCTCTTAACCTCTGAGCCATCTCTCCAGGCCCTCTATTTCATTCTTTTGTTTATATTCACAATAAATATTTACAGAGCATGTACTATGCATAAATCACAGTGTACGTAATGGGTAGATAAGACATGTTCTGGTTCTCACCCTTAAAGAAAAACCTCAGGGGTTTATATAGAAGTGGAAAACTATATAGTTTAAAAACTATGTAAAAACTACACTGACTTTTTGAAAAGCCTTCTAGTTCCCTGGGGCTTATACTTCTACGCTCCTGATAGGTCAGCATGTTCAAACCAGAGAGGGATTTGGTGTGTATAGTGGAAGAAAGTGATAAACAGAGCCTTTGTCTCACCCCTCTCCAGTATAGGAAAAGAAGTCAGACTGATGTAGCTGCAGCATGGTGCTCACCGTTCTGCACTTCTGTGTACTTGCTAACCCCACCTGAACAGAGCCCAGACTGGCCTACCAGGCAGAGCCCTCTTCTCCCACACCGCTTGTCCCCTCCCTCTCCAGAGCAGATGGCATCACCAAATGCACCCTGTTTTGCCACCAGTGGGCATCTGTGAAGAGCACAGTGAACTGGTTTGTCTGCATTGTTTCTAAGTGGCTTGGTTCTTGGATCTCCCTAGTGACTTGGGAGAAATAATACAATTTCCTTAGCTCTGTAGAATGGTGGGTATAAGTATTCTTGACACTCTATGTGGTGAACCCAACATGGTGCTGGGTGTAAGGATTCCTGGCACTCCATGTGGTGAAGCCAACAGGGCTCTGGAGGCATGCCCCTGGGGGTGGCTGTGTAAACCCATGCACACTCCTTCTCTTAAAAAGAGACGCCATGTTGTGGTCTGTCTCTCCTCCTCTCCTGCTTCTCTGCTCCTGTACCTGCCTGGGAACTCTCTTAAATAAACTCTTGTGTGGCCTTGGTAGTGTGTGTGTGTGTGTGTGTGTGTGTGTCTCACGCGCAAAACCAACAGTGAGGCCTCCAGCTGTTAAGGTAACTACAAAATATGTTTAAATCTCAACTACATGATAGATTTTTCTGTTATTGTTTTCTTGCACTATGCGGGAGGCTATTGTATTGCTCACTCCCAGTTTAAGAGGAATCCACAGTTCCTATTCAGGGATTAATTTAACTATGGCATAAATGTAAGAGCCAAATTAATGCAAGCATTATATAAATGCTCAGCAGTGTTAAAAGAAACCATAGTTTAGGTTTTTTTTTTTTTCATGGGCTTTTATTTGTACCTAGTACACATTCAAACAATAAGACTAAGATAAATCAGAATGAATTCTTGAGAGCCTGTACTTTTCCAGTAAGGAGATACTTCCTAATGTGGTGAGATGAGTCTTAATGTCAGCGGGATCTATTATTCATATCATTAGTATTTTCTAATGACAGAAGCCATTTTACTTACATAGGTTCTTCATTATTTACATATTGTCAAAGGAGACACTATGTAGTGCATATGGCATGCCAGCACATGTAACAAGGCATGCACACAATGCTCAGCTTGAGGCTGGCACACAGAGGCACCTTGTAGCTGTTGGAGTATTTGACTGTGGTGAACAAGGTCTCCTCCCGTGACTGGGAACTCACCAGAGCAGGGTGCTCCTTAGCTCCCACAGACCTTGGACTCACTCAGCAAACCTAAAGAGCAATGGCTCACACAGACGATGGAAGGAAGAGCTGAGAGATCAACCAGGGGACCAGGATCAGCAAAGCAGAAGCCATGTCTGAGCCACAGGGAGACTGAAAGGTGATAGCTATTCCCCCAGGAGATGATGGCTCACCTTGGAGCCGTGGTCAGCTGAACAGGATTCAGAGCCACAGAAGATACATAGATGTCCCCAGAAATGCTGTCATTGGAGCCAATGGAGACAAACGCTCTGTGTTTTGCACTAGAAGCTGAGTCAACACAAAAGTCTGAGTTTTATGGGTGCCCTCATGAAAGCACACACGTATACACACACACACACACACACACACACACACACACACACACACACGGAGAGACACAGAGAGACAGAGACAGAGAACAGAGGCATAAGGACAGGTGAAGAAATAAACTCATAGCAAAAAGATCCAGGCTCTGGGCCACTCCCCTCTTCATGGCTCAAGTACCAAATGAAGTCCTTTTTGGGTAGAAAGCCCATCACTTTCTCACTTGCCCATGTCCCTAAATTTTCTCACACCTCCCCATGCCTCCAAGTACCCAGATTTTTTTGCTTCCTTTGTCCATAGATGGCAGGGATGACAGACAGAAGATGCACTGTGGCTGTCATTCTGATACTATGTGATCACTGCTTCCATCCTCTGCAGGTTGAGACTTAAGGAGAAATCTGTTGGCAATGTGGCCCACATGTCCTCTGCCCATAGTTGGGAGGATTCACCTGAGGTGCTCTGGGACCAAGACTGGCTACTGGCTGTGTTATTGGAAAGTGCTTTCTTCTTGTCACCTACACTCATGCTTAAAATTCTGGTTTCAAATTAAATTCCAATCTAGAGAAAACAGAGACTGGAGAATACGGCATAGTTCATCTTTGCTGTGTGCTAGACTAGATTTGCAGCCACCTACATTGAAGGGCATCTCTGGGTGTGTGGATGAGTTCACAGGAGGAAGGACTTATCTTGCCTGTGGGTGGCATGTCTCATGGGCTGTGATTCAGACCCTGTAGTGGGGGTGGGCATATCCAGAGGAACGATCGTCATTTCTCTTTTCTTTCTGTCCTACCTTACCACCCTGAGCTGTGCTGTTCTGCCCTGCCCTCTCCACCATGGGAAATGGAGACCTCTGAGACCATCTCTGGCTTCCCTACTGTAAGTTTGTGTGGGATACTTGATTATAGTGATGAGAAGTGACTTTTAAATTTGGGGCACAGCTTATTCTTGAATTCTCTCTTCAGCCACCATGTTCCACATTACCACAAACTTGCTTTCTACTAAAAGGTAATGTAGAGTCAGCCACACACTCCATTACCCTAAATTTGGGGTAAGCTTCATGTATGAAAGAAAATTTAACAATGAAAGCAGTTTATTTATTTATTTTAACTTTGGCATGTCTTGTTCAAATACGTGATCCACTAAAATATTTATGATGACATGGGAAATGTGTTATGAAGTAGATGGGAAAAAGCTTCATGAAAATGAATGTCAAAAAGAAAGCAATAATGAACAAATAACAGCACATCAAAGTGTCTATGGGGACGTGTTCCCAGCCACATTCTGTCTTATGGGGGATGTTACTATGATGAGTTTACATGCAAAGAAAGATGCTTGCCCCTAGAGATCCCTTGAGTTCAGGAACTCATCTTAATTACCCTTGTGCCCATTTTTCCTCTCCATTTCCAGAGAATGGAAGGCTCTTAGGAAGTAGAGGTCTGTGGGAGACTCTTTGTGGGTCTCCCAGAGCTGGTCCACCCTTCCCCTGGTTGAGCAATTCAGAGGGAAGGCAAAAAGAGACATTTCCACCTTATCTTTCTTAGGCATACACTCAACACACATGACTCCACGTGAAGGAGGGAGCTCTGGAGGCGAGAGCTGAATTTTCCCCCCACTTTATTCTACTTGAATGCTCACTAGTCAGCATTCAAGTAGACTTTTAGAGGAATAAAAACGCTCTAGCCTAGTGATTGTTGCAGAATTAAGTATTTCGTAAATGCCTTTGCTCTTTCCCCCTTACTTACTGGTAAATGTAGAAACTGTGAATTTCCAAATGGGATAATCAACTTTTAAGAGACCCTAAGTTCAGCGAGGACCTTGTTTCCAGAGTGGCAGCCTTGGCTCCACTCCCTTTCCTGAGGCTTCATGAAGAAGGTACACGGGGCTGGGAAGGCCCCACATTGTCTTAGTCATTACCAGAGAGCTTAGAGACGTGTTTATTTGGTTTTCAGGGGCCTCCTCTTTTTCCATCATCAGAACACCAGCAGCCTGGAACTTCCAAAGGGCTGTCTTTTCAGTCCTCCAATGTTTAAGATTTGGATTGTGCAGGGAGCTGCAGGTGGGGTGAGCAAGACTTCTTTGGTTGTCTCTTGGCAGCCATGGTTGGGCATGGATGGGACTGGGTGCTTCTGTGAGAGATTTTAAGGATTGTAGGAGAGCCTGGGTTAGGTGAGGGTAAAGCCAGAGCTGATGTAAAGGAGAATGGGGTGGGATAGCG
The DNA here is from genome assembly GCA_004025045.1 of Sigmodon hispidus. Taxonomy (NCBI): domain Eukaryota; kingdom Metazoa; phylum Chordata; class Mammalia; order Rodentia; family Cricetidae; genus Sigmodon; species Sigmodon hispidus. The sequence continues at coordinate 22,236 of PVIH01014132.1, read as the reverse complement.
GCATGCAAGCTTGTGGGAAAGCCTTTCAGTTACTGCCCTGGGTTCTAGGCCTGTGGTGACACTGCATTTACAAGAGTTGGTCCAGTGGTTGGCTGTCCATTTCTTCAGATGTCCCGTGAAGAGAGGTTGGGGTCCTTGATGTCTATGTCCTGGTCTAGCTCCCGTAAGGAGGCTCCAGAAGCAAAATAAACACAGTTGTTTGGTTTATTTTCTAGGTAAGTCTTTGCTAACTTCTACCCAACACAACTGAGCTCATTGATACTTTGCTTTCTTCTTCTCTTAGGCCTAAAATATTGTGTTCTTTTTTTGTTCCCCCCCAAGAGAAATGAATAGGATCATTTGACATGCTCTTAGACACGGGCCTCTTCTGGGGCTAAACCTTTTGACTCCTGTGGGTCTTCATCTAACCCCTTCTGTCTGTGGAGGTAATATGGTGCTCTATTTTTCTTTTGAGAAATCATTATCCTGTGCTTGGTAGTAGATCCACTGTCTTATGATCTACCCAAGCTCATGTTCTATTTTCCTCACATGCATGCCAACACTTGGTATTTTAATTTTTTTAAAAATAGTAATAGTCAATGGATACAAAGTAGCATCTTATTGTAGTTTTGACATGCTGCTCCCCAAAGAACAGTGACAATGAAGTAGTTATATCATTTTTTTTTTTACCGAAAATAGATTTTTTCATACAATATATCCTGATTGCAGTCTCTCCTCCCTCTGTTCTTTCCAGTTTCTCCCCACCTCCCCTCCCATACTGATCTACCCTTTTTCTGTCTCTCATTAGAAAAAAATAGGCTTCTCTAAACAAACAAACAAGAAAAAAGCAAAGCATGCCCAAGTTGCAAGCCACAACCACTGAACAGCTTGGGATCAGAAACACCCTGGACTGACTCCTTGGATCCCACTCCCCCTAGAGGAACACCTGACTCAGTCTTGATGGAGGGAGGAGAAAACTGGATCTGCCAGGAGTGGAGGCTGAACTAAGCAATATTGGGGCAGTGGGACCATGGAACTGCCTGCAGACTGCCCAGGGAGGGGATGGGGATGTGTGGAGAAGAAAGAATGACCTGATGTGGTGGGAGGGGAAAGGGACCTTGAATAAAAATATACAAGGATAGAAAGTGTGACTTCTTTGTTCATAAAAATCAAAAATAAATAAATAAATAAATAAATAAATAAATAAATAAATAAAAGAAAAAATAGGCTTCTAAGGATAATTATATATATGTATATATATTATGATAAAACAAAACCAAGCACACTGGGATCAGACAAAACAAATGGAAAGAAAAGAGCCTAAGAGAAAACAAAAAACAGATATAGATACAAAGAATTACTCATTTGCTAACTCAAGACTCTTATACTCTTATAAGAACATTAAACTGGAAGCCATGATCTTATCTGTCTGTCTATCTATCTATCTATCTATCTATCTATCTATCTATCTATCTCTATATATGCAAAGGACTTTCAGGATAAAAAGACAGGAAATATATAAGTAAAATAACACAAAAATAAGGTAAAATTAAGGGGAAAATATTCCTGGCATGACATTATGAGACAAGATCCTCCCATGATGCTACTGAGTGCATTTTCAGTCGGCATCTACTGCTGAGCATGCAGCCTACCTTTCAGAGTAGTTTGTTTCTCTAGCGAGGCTCACTTTTAAAATTTTTATTTTCATTTGCAAGTGATTATCAATTGCAGATTGCTTCTGAGTTAGGGATGGTGGTATGTATGTGTCTACTTCTCCTTCCAGCTCTAGGACCTGTCTGGTGCAAAGCTGTGTGGGTCCTTTGCAAGCTCCTCAGTTTCTGTGAGTTCATATTGCATCGATGCCATTGATTTAGAGGGACTTGTTTTATAGACCATAGTCTGTAAGCATTTCTAATAAATCACACACACACACACACACACACACACACACACACACACGCACATGCATACACACAAATTCTTTCTGTAAGTACTATTTCTCTGGAGAACCCTGACAAATATATATGTATACATTTTATGAAGCTTTTACTGTATTAGGTCTCCTCCATACTACCACTGAAATGGCCCTTAATCTTTTTTTTTTTTTTTTTTTAAAAAAAAACTTTATTTATTTGCCTTGGTGTTTTGCCTGGAACTGGAACTACAGACAGTTGTTAGCTGCCATGTGGGTGCTGGGAATCGAACCCGGGTCCTCTGGAAGAGCAGAGGGTGCTCTTAACCGCTGAGCCATCTCTCCAGCCCCATGGCCCTTAATCTTAACTCTTCCCTCAGAGTCCCTCCTTCATCACCTGAAGGGGACCCTGCAGGTGGTATGACAGGCAGTAAAATGAGGAGATGAGAATGAAAATCTGGTTCAGATAGACTTCATCAACCTGGATCAAGACTTCAGGGAGTCTGATGTTAAGTGGATTATTGCCCACATATTTAAACTCAGTATAATTTGGAAAAAAGTTTTATACAATCCCCTGTTCATAAGAGAATAATTATATCAAGACTCAACTCAGCGCACATGGCATTTATTCCAACAATATGTGTTCTGGAGATATGAGTTTAAGGGCCTAAAGAAGGATCTGGCCTGGTCTCAGTCATACAGATAGGTTAGAGGTCATTTGGGCTGTTAGCCACCTCTGATCATGGTTGTGGGAGCTTGACATGGCCTGGCCCAACAGATAACACAATCACTTCCAATTCCTAGCTTTCTGGATGGAAGAACAGGTTCTACATTTTCCCATCTTTCCCTGCATGCATATTCCTGGTCTCCCTGGCAATCTGTGGGCACAAGGATCTTCTTGCTGTGCTCCCAATATTCCCCTCTTCTCTCTGCCTTCTCGCTTGATCCTGTTGTCCCAGCCCCCATCTATCCATATCCATCTATTATACTTCCCTTTCATAGGGAGAGCTACTTTCCCCTAGTCCCTAAATTTTCTGTGGTTTTACAGATTGTAGTTTTCTTATCAATGACTTAATAGCTAATATCCACATATAATAGAATACATACATACCATAGTTGTCTTCCTGGGTCTGCGTTTCCTCACTCAGGTTGGTTTGTTTTAGTTCCATATTTACCTTTGAATTTCATTCTTTTTAATGGCTGAGTAATATTCAACTATAAAAATGTATCACATTTTTTAATCCATTCATCTATTGACAGCATCTAGGTTATTTCTGGCTATGATGAATAGAGCCTAATGAACATGGTTGAGCAAATCTCTGTGGTAGGATGAAGCATCCTCTAAGTATATGCTGAATCTTAAGGTATGTTTACTAACTTCCTGAAGTATTGCCACACTGATTTACATAGTGGCTGTATAAATTTACAGTCATATCAATAGTGGATGAGTGTTCCTCTTTCTCCACATCCTTCCTAACATGAGCTGTCATTTATTTTATTGATCTTAGGTATTCTTGTTGTCATTTGAATGTAATTAGCCCCAACACTTTCAAAGGGAATGGCACTATTGGAAGGTGTAGCCTTGCTGAAGTAGGTATGGTCTTGTGTGTCACTGGGGAGGTAGGCTTTGAGGTCTTATATATGCTCAAGATACCAAACAGCATCTCAGTCCACTTTCTGTTGCCTTCTGATCAAGATGTAACCAGAACTGTCTGCCTGCATGCTCATCATGTCACATCATGATAATAATGGACTGAACCTCTGAACTATAAACTGCCACTCTCTTTTACTGGTATATTTGTCTGTAATTACATCAACTATACTGTTGTGATTGCTATAGTATTGTATTGTTTTGAGATTATGAAGTTTAAGGCTTTCAGTTTGATTGTTCTGTTTTGAGATAATATTGAATATTCAGAGGTCATTTTAAATACTTTATGAATTTAAAATTGATTTTTTTTCTACTTCTGTGAAAACTACTATTGGAATTTTGAGAGAGAACACTGTGATTCTTTGTATTAATTTGTATTGTATTAAAATTTTAGCAATAGTTAAGTCTTTCAACTTATGAGCATAAGATATTTTTAAAACTACCTTGCTTTTTTGGATGTGTGTGTTTTGCAGTCATTAGTGTATATGTCGTCATTTTGTTGAGTTGTTTTTTTTATTCTTCTTGATGCTTTATAAGTGAAATGCTTCCTTTTTGGATTGGTTAGTCACTAATGTATAGAAGTGCAGCTGCTTTGTGTGCTGACTTAGTGTCCTGCAACCTTATTCTATTTGGTTATTAGCTTGAACACATTTTGTGTTTTGTGTCTACTACAAGATGATATAATTTACACATATAATTTTACTTCCTTCTAATTTTGAAAAGTGCATTAAAATTATTTATTTTTCAATGTTACTGCACTTTTGTTTTTCTTCTTCTTTTTTTAATTTCTTCTTTCTACTTTGTGGAATCAAACCCAAGGCCTTGCATATGACAAGCAAACACTTTGTGACTGGGTTACAATTTAGCTCATTTCTACAGTGGGCCATTCACAAAATGAGGAGGACTGAACAGGATTGGGGATGTTGGAAACACTTTGCAGGTAGAACAAATGGAATGTGTCAAGTGTAGGGCATGGGAGAAAGAAGCATTGAGTAACTTCTGACTGTGGTTTGGCTTAAGTAGGGAGGGTTGGATTACTGTGGTGCCACTGACATGGGTGGGACAGGGGACAGGAGGCTTGGGGTGAGAAATAGAGACTGTTTGGGTCATATTAAATCATGCCTTGGCTAGAGGTTACATGCTGTATTCCCATGAGAGAAGAGCAGAGATCAGGAGACAAATCTTTAGGGAAAGCTCACAGCTGGCAAATTAGTAGGAAAGAAAGGATCTGAAAAGGAGCTGTATTAGTTACTATTCTGTTGTTGTAATAAAATACTATGACCAAAGGCAACTTCAGGAAGGAGTTTGTTGGGTATGAGTCCAGAGAGAGAGAGAGGAAGGAGTTTATTGGGTATGAGTCCAGAGAGACAGAGAGAGAGAGAGAGAGAGAGAGAGAGAGAGAGAGAGAGAGAGAGAGAGAGAATGAATAAATCTGACCTGGAAGGCATGACAGCAGGCCATCAGAGCAGGAAGCTGTGAGATCATATCTTTAACTGTAAATGTGAAGCCGAGAGAGCAAATTGGACATGGAAAGAGGCTATAAACTCTCAGACTCCACCACGGGGCACTCCTCTGCAAACAGCACCATTCACTAAAGATCCAGTGTTCAAATACCTGAGTCTGTGTGTGTGTGTGTGTGTGTGTGTGTGTGTGTGTGTGTGTGTGTGTGTGTGCATTTCTCATTCAAGGGATCACTGGAGACAAAGGAGAATGAGGCTGAACGTTGGGAAGAGAGCCAGATGGATTGAGAGCATGTTGAGTTTCCACAGTTTTTGTTTGAGCAAGAGGGAAAGGAAAAACAAACACATTACATGAGCAGTGAGACCCTGGGTGACCTTTAGAGAGACTTTTTAGCAGTGTGAATAAGGCCTTTGCCCTAGTGCATGAGGAAGCCAGAGGGTGCCGAGAGTATTTTTATCTAAAGCATTCGCAGAGCGATGTTGATGGGCTTGTCATGGAAACAGAAACCCTTTCAGAGAAATAAAAGCCACTTAACTCCCCCCCCCCCAGCTCCGTGCTCATCACATATGGTTTAAAAAGAAAAAGAAAGGGAAATCCCCAACAAAAAACAGTCACTGGAGGAAGGCAGTTCCTAGGTGACTTGGTAAGAGAGCCACTAACTGGAAATTCTCTGCTTTCCAAAGAAGGAGATCGAGATCGGCATCCATTCCCACGATCCTGCCTCAAGCTGAGGACCTGCTGACCCAAGTTCCTTCTTTTCTTGCTGTTGGCCGACACTGTTCATAAAACAGAGTTGGCTGTTTCACTTTTGCTCAAAATGAACAAGCAAGCTGCATTCTGTGGGAGAGAAAGCCAGGAGTGAAGGCAGAATTGGAAGGCAAATTCACACAGGTAAGTTGTCCCGTTTGATTTGTTACTGAGAACTGGGCTTTGGTGGTTCCGAGAGGAATGCTGTGTGGAAAGCGAGCTTAATTTGTTCAACTGTCAGTGTTCTACTATATATGTAGTAGACTGGAAAAAAAAGTACAAAAATGTGGAAGGAAATAAAAACCACCACAAGACAGACTGGCTTGGCAGTTGGGGGGGTACTTTCTTCCTTTCTTCCTTCTTTCCTTTCTTCCTTTTTTGTTGTTGTTTAAACATATGATTTTAGTTGCCTTTCATAGTTGTATCTATAAAATACAAACAAGTTTATAGTCATTCCTCCTTTTAAAGCTGTGCTTTATTTATTCTGCAGAATCATAATTGTAAATTGCCATATAAGGACTAACATTTTTCCCTGTTTTGGGCTATATAGAATCTTCCCCGTTTTGCATGGATTTGGTCATTTTATTCCATAAATTTTTTTTGGATTGCATATCCATCTAAGAAAAAGTGGACTGAATCCATACCAGAACTGTGTTCTTGTTTCTACCTGCAGGAAGTATAGACAGATCAATGGCAACTACACGGGCTGGAACAGTCCTGGCTGTGCCTAGTGCTTCCCGCAGGAATATACTTGACCTTAATTTGATTAACAGGTTGTCAAGGAAATTTCTTCTTGTTTTCATTCCATAGAGGAGAATGTCTGTTTAGCATCTTTGATAAGCATAAGCATTTATGTAGTTCTTTATTATATAGAATCACGTTTCTTTATAGCTGTTCATTTGACCTTTATAAAAGAGTATATTTTTCATTTTAGAGATGGCAAAAATGAAGCCCTGGGATTATAGGATTTTTCTCAAGGAGGACCAAATTGGTGAGCCAAGAATACATGGCTACATCATTACAACAACCCTAATGAAACTATTTTATAAAATTGATTAAATAATTTTGTAATATCTGTATATTATTAGCTAAATGATGGCATTGATATTATATCACTTAGAAAAAGGAGATAGCCATGTCTCTGTGGCAAAAAACTCAGGATGCAAAATATTATAATATGCATTCTTTTTAAAAAGATAGTTATCTGTATTTGGAGAAAGAGAAAAAAAGTATATGTACAAAATTTTAGACTTGCCTGATTGGTAAAATTTGTCATTTACACATGGTTCAGCTTATTATTCTTTTCCATCTTAAATTAAGATGATGCATGTGACAAAAACAAAAAGTAAATTAGATAGAATTGAATAGAATAGGCTGTCTGTTTCATTCTCCAGATAAAGTGACTTTAACTCTTTTTCCACATGGCTAGAAAGAAGCCTTGTATTGAGTTCTGAGCCCGCCCCCCCCGACTGTCACATATCGTGCTGTGGTTGTGGCTGGTACCCACTAAGCACCGAGGGTGTCAGACAGCAGACTGATGGGACCACTCACATCCTCTTCATTTATTCTCACTGCTTCAGCACATGAGGTTTTAAAGTTCAGGGGAGGTGACATAATGTGTCAGAAAAGCAGAGCTGAGACTTGGAAAACCAGGTTTCTTCAGACTCTATTTACCGGGGACCCAAGAGGAACTCCCTCCCTCCCTCCACTGTTATGGAGAAAGGATCATGGGGACTCATGTGCTTCAGAAATTGCTAATACCTAGTACCTCCCGTGTACTTCAGACTCCAGGACCCTCCTACTTTTCTTCTTTGTCCTGAATAGGATCAAAGACATCCTGGACGCCCAAAAGCAAGCTCATAGGAGAGAAGACTCATAAGGGATCATGCAGCCTCCCAGAACTTAGGCTAATGCATCAGCAAACTGGATAACACAAAGGAAGATAAGCATTTTGCTTTGATTGCTCATCTCTGCTAGAGAGCCTGTTAAAATCCACAATACTGTATATATTTCTCAGCACATGAACTACTTCCCTCCTGTTACAGAAAAGATTTATGTGTGTCCTTGTCCATTGTACTGTATGAAGAGTCTAAAGATAGAGTCTTGGCATTATACTTGGGATGTAGACCCCATTGAGAAAATATGGGAAGGTATAAATAAAGTAACTCACAAATGGATGTGGACTACACTCACAGCTCATATGCATTACTGTTAACATTTATTTACTAACTTCTATTGGTTGATCCATGGAAAAATATACTATTGACAATATCTAAGGAAAAATTCCCATTGGGTTGATGACTTGGTGATAGTATAGGCTGGCTTCTTTGATCTGGGGGGCAAAGGGGTCCAGTGAGTTCAAGAACTCCAAAGCTGGAAGAAGGGTCTATAGGAAGAGGCAGTTCAAACAACAGAAGCTTTTGTGTCCATAGTGTGAAGTCTGTGGTCCTTAAAGGAGGTTGAAGAAGGTATGGTAGCTGGGGGTGGGGCTTGGTCAGTGGAATGTTGTCTATTAGTACAGGAAGCCTGAAGTTTGGTTCCAAATGCTACATAAACTGGGCTATGGTGGTGTATGCCTATCACCTTACACTCAGGAGGAGGTTCAGAAGTTCGAGGTGACAGTTGGCCCAGGCAATTTGAAACACTGTCTCAAAAAAAAAAAAAAATAGGTTGGGAGCCTATGAGGAGAAACAAGAAGGGAGGGGAGAAGAGACACAGGAAAGGGGAGCTGCTGTCCATTTCAGAAACTTAAATATTAATTAAATAGAGATAATGCAAAAGAGTTTAATCCAGCATTATTTCTTCCCTTGTTGTTAAAACATTTTTTTTTCCTGAAAGAAAAAAAAAAGACAGGTTTTTCTATAAGTCTTCTTCAGTGAGCCTGTAGAGATGGCACTGACCTCTCCTGCATTATTAGAGAAAACTGTTTCTTCACTATAAGCTCATTTCTTGCCTTGATAGGAACTCTGCTGCTGTGGAGATTCTAAGATTTTGAAATGGCTTACCTTGTTAGTTTGAACAGGCACAGATCTCTGTCAGTGATCTTGTTGGCACAAAATCAAAAAGATAATTTGCTGCCTTGGGTGTGTAACAGTATCATTTCTACAATGCTGAAAAAAGAGCCTTGGTCCTATACCATTGTCCTTGACCTTAGATTCTTTCTTCCCCTCTGATAATGTTGGGGACTGAACTCATGACCTTACACATGGGAAGCTAGCATTCTACCACTGAGCCAGATTCCAGCCCTCCTGAATTTTCATTATTATTCATGGATCCTTGACTTGGATTTTGGAGAAAAAAATTATAAGGAAAAACACTCATGGCGTTTCACTGCAAAAATAAACTTGAAATCCCCCCTTATTCCCAAATATTCACTGTGAGACATAAAATGAGGAAGTAATGACTTGGAGGTCATTTACCTGAGCTCAATCCTCTGTCCCATGTGGCAGGCGAACAGGGGGACTGCAGTAGACAGCCGTGATAAGATAGAAGAGAGGCTACTGTGACCCTTTGGGATAACTGCAAAGACATGAAATCCCTGGGGTACAGACAGTCAAGACCTGGAGGTTAGAGAACTTTCTCTCTCTCTCTCTCTCTCTCTCTCTCTCTCTCTCTCTCTCTCTCTCTCTTTTGTGTGAAGAAAATTATCTTTAGACACGAATTTAAGATTGGGTAAATGATAACTAGGCTGTGAGGTGGAACTCAAAGTATGTACTCACGTACTCAGAAGAGAGTTTCCTCCGGGTTTCTCCTCTCCTTTCCCCTCCTTCCTCTCTGCCTTTCCTTCCCTCCCCCTCCCCTTCCTCCTCCTCCTCCTCCTCCTCCATACCCTTCTTCTGGTTAAGCAGTTGACTAGTCTGTGTACCCTGTCATTCTCTCAGAGAGTATTTGCCAATCTTCTGCCTTGTGATTAGGAGTTAGAGCTCTCGGGCAGGGAGACTCACCACAGAGTTATTGAGTCAAGTAAGCAGTCGAACATAGATGCCAGATCAGAATGGTTATCTACAGTCTTCCTTAAAGCAGTGTGAAGTGGATTAGAAAACAAGGTGAAGTTTCAGCAGTGTAGTATTTGTGTGTGATTGTGTGTGTGTGATTTGTGTCTTGACAAGGGCATGCACATGCCATGGGGAATGTGTGGAGGCCAGAAGGCAACTTGTGGAGACGATTCTCTTAACTTTTCGTGAGTTTTGGGGATCTAACCCGATCAGCAGGGTTGCAAGGGAAGTACCTTTGTCTCTCAGCCATTTTACCAGCCTCCAAAGTTGAGATTTTTAAATTAAATCTATTGATTTAATAGATATCATAGCCTCATATGATATTAACCAAATTTAATGAAAACTGTGAGAATCATACAGAGGGCAATACTCAGTCAAAAATAATGCTTTACAGAATTTAAATCCTATCTCAAGGAGAGAAGAACTTTCTACATGAGTTTTTCTGTGCACTGATGTACCTATTTACTGTGGTGCTTAGGATGTTAGTGGTTAGGATGAGCATGGCAGAAAAATTAGCTTTGTAAGTAGTAGAGAAAAACCAAGGGGATCTAGCAAAGAGAAAGGTGAGACATTGTTCTTGGAGTCAGGACATCACTCACATTGTGAATGTCAACATCAGTAAGGTTTTGATACCTGCTATATTCCTAGGGACTAGTAATAATTTGGGAGCATCTGTCCCTAAGAAAAACACACAAATGAATAAAACTGTGAAAAGACTAGTTTTAGTGGACTAGTTATCTGTAATCATGCCCATAATTGACAGGTTCTTCTATGTGCAGAAAGATTTTTGAGAAATCACTTAAAATGTACAAGCTGACCAAACATGATGTCAATGAGGGTGTGTGTGGGAGGAGTAGTCTCCAAAAGAAACAAAAAGAGCAGCTCTTTTTTTCCACTTTAATTGAAAATGGACTTTTTTCTCACACAGTATATCCTGATTATGCCCTCCCATTCTACTCCTCCCAGTTCCCCTCTATCTATTTCCTTTCTGTAAGAGCAGCTGTTGTTAAAGCACCAATACAAGCTCCAAGGGTAATTATGGGATATCACATTTCGGGGTACATATATTCTAGCTGTAGTTTTCCACCCAGGAAGATTTTTTTTTTAAGTTTAGATTTCTGTTGCATTTATTTCATGGGCCTGTGCATGTGCGTGCATGTGCTTGTGTGTGCATGCGTGCTGTGTGTGTGTGTGTGTGTGTGCATGTGTGAGCACGTGTGCAAATGTCAAAGGACAGCAGGTGGATGTTGATTTTCTTTTTAAATTACGTTGGTCTCTGGCTTGGCTCCAAGTGCCTTTTCCTGCTGAGCATCTCAAAGGCCCCACTTATGGATCTTTGCCTTAAATATGGCTTGTCAATATCCATCTCTTTGGGGTGTCTCTTCTTCTGTCTGTATCTGCATTATATGCTGTAGAGGATGTCATGCGCATGTTTTGTGACTAAATTCTCCTTTTAGTAGATGACAGACACACTGGTGTGTATGTGACTAGGTCCTGCACACAACCTGGGCCCAGAGGTTGTAGTTTCAAGAAGGCCATCTGGCTTAGGCAAGGAGGGTCTGGTGGCAGCTGTACATTCTCATAGGTCAGAGAAAGGCAGAGAGAGGTAGACAGAAGCTGAAGGCATATCCAGGTCATAGCTAGGAAAAATCACTGATGTTATCCACCCAGCTACTGCAACTTTTAGAAACTGAAGTAGGAAACTTAATATCATACAATTTGACCATGCCTGGTCATTAGAACAAAAATATGAAAGATAATGAAATTTGGAAGTTATTTTGGGGGTTTCTGAATTTTCTTAGAGCCTTATCATTCTGGAATTTGATTATAAAAAAGGTCTGATGACCCAGCATCTCACACCAATCCTGGTGGATTCCTGAGAAACCCTTTTTGAGAAAGGTGGGTGGAAATTTTACTTACAGAGCAAACATTTAGATGAAACAATTATCAGAAAGAATCTTCTTGGAACATTTGGAGGCACACAGGAACTTTGTCCTGATGGAGCAGTTCTGTATTAAAGCCACTCTACCACCTTCTCCTCAAAGATTCTCTGTTTCCTCAGAGAAGTTCCTGATGAAAAACTGAATGGGTGTAGAGACTGCTCCTCAGGAGCTTCAAGCCACATGAGGAACCTGTGATATCTCTTGAATAACACCCAGAATTTCTTTATGTTGATTGCCAGGGTGAGTCAGGGTACCCTTGGGTTGGCATGCAACAGGAGAGGAAATGATGACCCTGAGATTTTCAAATCTGAGGAATGAACTGGTGGTGTCTGCAGCAGAAGGCAAAATAAAAATGAGACACTAACTGTACAGGTCTCTGAGGGGGAACTTGAGGCCTGGACATCGCATGAGAGGGCCTTCCAAAGCTACTGAGTTTCTGAGGCAGAGACTGTGAGGAGGAGAACCTCCTCTTCTTGGGGTTTTCAGGGCCATGCATGTTTATTTAATGAGAACTGGCTTCCAATGGAGCTGCCAGCAAACCTTTTCCCAATGGAGCCAGATACTGACTACACAGTTGGCAGTCGGCAAGCGGAGAGTCATTAGTCTGGTGGCTCATGGAGTGGCTTCTGCTTTGGGAATCTTTGAGGCACTCTGGGAATAACAGATGGAAAAATGAGGACATCAAAATTCTCTAGGGTGCTAAGCATGTGAAATGGATCCCAGGGTGTTCATTCCTTCTAAGTGACTCTTGGAAGCCCAGTTCCCCTTTTAGAAGTTGCCAGTGTGTGTGTGTGTGTGTGTGTGTGTGTGTGTGTGTGTGTGTGTGTGTGTGTGTGTGTGTATGTGTGTGTGTCTCCAAGAGCTTACTTTGTTTCAACCCTTTAGGGGGAAAAGAAAAACAATCTGAAGGGGCTATGAAGCTTTCTACTTCCAAGAGGTGTCTGGTGTCTTCTGCACCTCAGCCCTACCTTGGTAACTGAGAGTTGAGGAAGAGTGAACGCCACTTCCCTGCTTTGGGGCATATTAGCTATTAGTTCAGCACTCTGTTGTCTGAAGTTTGGAGAGACAAATACATTTGTGGAATTTTCTTCTCTGGAGGGGAGCCACATTCCCTCTAAATAACAGGGAGTTACTTTGAGGAGCCTGTTCAATAGTTACAGCAGACATTGTGAACCTTTCTCTGGTGTTTCTATGACACAGGCTCCGGCCTAAGTGTCATTCATTTGTATCCTCTAGCAAATCTATGAAGCATGTGTTATTATCATTGGCCCCATTTCCTTGATAAGAAACTGAGGTAAGAGATAAAACCACCTGCCCTGGGTCATAGAGCTAGCAAATGAAAAAAGAGACAGAATTCAGATCCCGAGGGTGTGCCTTCTTCTCTGTGTCTTACTGCTTCTTGCTGTGCAGGGAAGCAAGAGGCACACACCTTTCACAGTTTCTACATCATCACAGCATCTTCATGTCTTTGCTTTCATATTTGCACCAATGTCTGAGAAAAATCTGCCTCCTTGATATTAGACTTCGGGAGAAGGATGGAAGAGAATTGTGGGTTAGCTGAAGAAGGAAGGATGGTGGGATTCTGATATCCATAGCTTCAGTCTTGCATGACAAAGCAAAGTGTCTATCCTTAAAGGCTTCAGAGGAAACAGGTCTTGCATCTCAAGGAATCAGGTTTAGTTAATGTTGCCCTAATAACTGTGGGAGTGTAGCATACATGCCGTAGGCTTTGTGACAATGGTCACTCTTTTTCTGGGTAGTGGGCTGGGGCTTGGTTAATGTGTAGCCATGCAATTTGACAGTAGTGAAGATGCCTCTGACCCCTAGATAGTGGTGATGGTAGTGGTGGATGTATTCTTGCCTTTCTTTCAGCTTTCTCTGCTTTAGACCTGTTTGAGTCACTGAATATTTTTCCTAAGTCATACATTTGAAATTACATAATAGCACTGAAAACCACTGAATCCTCATCCTCCTGCTAGCATGTCCACTATGGTATTTGCAGATACAGAACCTAAGGACTGAGGACCAGGGAACAAAAGCCACTTGTTCAAGGTGCCTCAATTAGTCGGATGCTGTAGTAGGATTATGCTGGTAATGTAAATATTTGTCCCCGCTATGGGTTTAATAAAAGCTGATGATCCAAAGGCAAACAGGAAGTGTGGGTGGGGCTACCAGGCTAAGAAAACTCAGGAATATTTCAGAGCAGAGACAGATGCCATAGAGCTGCCAGAGAAACAATGCAGATGCCAGGAGACGCAGAGGAAAGAAGTTGAAATGCTGCTCTGAGAAAAGGTACCAAGCCATATGGCTGAACAGGATAAGAAAGATGAATTAGTTTAAGACTATACGGTAGCTTGACATTTATTAACTTATACTGTAGGTGTTATGTATTGCTATGACAACAAAACTTAGACTTCAAAATTTTTTAACTTTTTTTTTAAATTTATTTATTTTTTTTCTTTCAGGGGTAAAGTTTGCTTTACCAAATAGTGATTGTAACAAATTGATCTGTTTTGGATGTTGCTATAGTGACATGCAGTTCTATATTTTGTTTTTCGGAGGGGTACAAAAAAAACACCAGTATTAGCTTCCTCTTAATGTCTGGTGTTTGTCATGGTGAAATTCTAACTATACAGTGTAGGAGAATGCCGCAAAATTCTAACTATACAGTGTAGGAGAATGTCGCAACGTTCTCTGAATGCGCCTCTGTGCTTTCTCGTCATGTTATGTAGTGAACTATTTTTAAAGTCTAATCAAGTGATTTTTCCCCCTAACTCCGTGTTTTGCTAAGGAATTATTTCTCATACGGACCATTCTTAGCAGTTTTCCTCAGTGATGGAATATTCATGAATATGAGTCATTATGTAGCCGTCATACATTGAGCAAAATAAACGTACAGATCTGAAAAAAAAAAGGCTAGAGAGCTAGCAAGTTATATGCCTGGGCCTAGGAAAATCAGCAGAAAACTTACATTAATGTAAGCATCTGTGTGTCTCTGTGTGACTAAGAGTGTTTCTGCCAGATTGCCAGACTGCTGGTCAAACCTCTGGTTTAGACCGGAATGTCTGGGCCAGAAACCTATTACAAGAGGATGCAGCTTTGGCCTGGTGACCTTTAGAGACCTTTGGAGACCTTCTCCTTTGAACATTCTAGCTGTAAATTCCATATAAAGCATCCTCCATAGGCTTGAGTGTTTGCACTTGGTTTCTGCTAGAGATGCTGCTCCGAGGGTCATAGAAATGTTTGTAACTGGAGTCTTGCTATAGAAATTGGGCCATTGGGGACAGACACTGAGGTTTCATTTGGGCTTTACTTCTTGTCTGCTGGCTGCTTCCTGACTGAACTGAATGTGACCAGCCACTTATATATGCTTCTGCTGCTGTGCCTTCCTGGCTATGATGGACTATATACCCTTAAATTATGGCCCCAAATAAACTCTCTCATCCTTTGGTTCCTTTTTGTCAGCCATTTGTTCATAGCAAGGAGAGAAGCAAGTGATACCATCTGTAAGGACTGTAAAGCAGGAGGTCCCTCAGTATGCAGTAGCCGCGGGAGGTAAGATCCAGTTATGTTCTAAAGTTTGGGGATAAAGTGAAAAAAGAAAACTGTGAGGAGAGTTGTGAACTGCTGAGTGTTATCAAAACAAAAGCCTGTTACCCCACAGCTAATAGATTAGATGCAAGGAAGGAAGAAAGACCTCACAGGACCACAGATTCACCTACCATCAAATCCACCGCTGTGTGGACCACACATCCCCTAAGAATGTGATATGGTAACACCCATGGGTTAATGATGGAATTGAACAAGATGTCTCCAACAGGGGCCTGGACGAATTGAGTATGCAGTGTACAGGAGGCTGTTCCTTCTATGGTCAGTGTGATGCGTCTATCAAAGCACATGAGAAAGTAACCTTGGGCTTCAGGACTGTCTGTGGGTGCAGCAGGTCACTGAACTCATGAAAGAGAAACTAACATTTGGTTAGCAACTCACAATGTAGAACCAACTCATCATTATGCTTTAAACCCCAAATGGTGCTAAGGGACTAACTTGATTAGCTTTATTTTAAAAGGAGAAACCCAAACTCTAGGCAAAGATTATACAGACAGAACATAGTAGGACCAAGAGTGAAATTCATTCTATTGAATTTTAGGGAAAATTTCCTTATTTGTGGTTTAGTTATTTGTGATCAATGTGGCTCACAAATAGGAAATGAAAAATTCCAGAAATGATTTCTAAGTTTCAAATACTAAAATGTTTTTGATCAAGATGATAAAATCTCTCACTTGAATCTTCCTTCTTGTGCACATGCGTATAAGCTATCTTCCTGTTAGTCATTTGGTGCCCTGAGGTTATCAGTCTAGGTGTCTTCAGAAAGAGGACCTGGTCTGCCCTCCATGTCTCAGCCTCTGTCAGCAGAAAATCCTTCACAGCATTTGTAGAACAGAGGAGGATCTGTTCCGTTTACTGTAGTCTTGTTTTCAATGGCTTACAAGAGACTTCCTTAACAAAGGCCGTGGGAAGAAAGTAAAGAAAGGTCTGGGTAAGCAATTAGTTACAGCAACAATATGATAATAAAAGTGCATATTATCACAGCTGTGTAGTGGAGGCACACACTTTTAATCCCAGCACCGGGGGTGAGGGGCAGAGGCAGGTGGATACCTGAGTTCAAAGCCAGCATGGTCTACAGAATGAGTTCCAGGACAGCCAGGAAGGGGGGAAAAAAAGCAAAAAACCAAACCAAATCAAAAAGAAACCTCATAGTATCATCCTTAAGCATCATGAAGACCAAGATTAGCATTATCTCTATCACTTAGGAACATACCAAAGAAAGTTCCAGATATCTTAAATTATTTTAAAAAATATCTAAATAGAAAGAGATTTAATACCTAAAAGGTAAGCACTAGTGTACATGTGTTAGAGGAGTCGTACGTTCTATTAACTTGGGGTGTTCCACTGTTGATGTAGTTGAGATAAACCATCTAGGTTTTCTGGGGTCTGTGCACTGTGTTCTTTGACTTTACTAAGTGTGAGATGAGAAATATAAACTCGAGAGTTTGTCTTCTGAAGTTCTGTAAGGTGGTAGGAGGCACCTCCTAAGACCTTCCCCTCCCAGCTGAACTGAGTCTTTCATCGGTCCCTTTTTCAGTTGATGACATCATCTGCATTTACTTCTCATCCCTCTAGCTGTTTGTCTCCTGGAGTTCACCATGTGAAGACACTGTTATGGGTGTAGCCGAAGCTGAATTTGTAAACATCATGGTCTAATGTGTTCTAATCATGAGCATGTGTAATGTTACTCTTTAGCTGAGATGGCTTATGCTCTGTTTTGTCTTTTTGAAATGTATGTGCAGAAATTTCTTATTTTAGGTATACGACTATTTTGCCTACGTGTTTCTATGTCTGTGAACTGGTACGTACCCAGAAGAGGGCATTGGATTCGATGGAACTGGTGTTATAGATGATTGTGAGTTACCACCTTCTAAGCTCCCATCTGAGTGGACCACGCTGTGCTTCTGGTACTCAGTGGCTTTTCTAAGCCAAGGCTCCAGACTTTTCCATATTCCATGCATAATGCATCAACATCAAATTTTCTTAAATTGCTGACAAAAACCACAGATCTCACTTTAGAGAAACAGTATATGTTTTGAGGTAAATTTGGCCCAAGAACATGGATTCATGTTGCCCCAAATAACATATTCCAACAAGGACATGGTTTCATGAAGTTTGTGTGGATATAGAAGAGGAGAAGTCATAATTCAAAGAACAATTTCAAATCTGTAGGTAGATACCAAGAAGTGAGGGACATCTGTGTTGTAGGTCTCAGATATGCTGTAGATGACATTCTTTGAGTATAGGTTGGTGGAAAAGAAGGGGCCACTAGCGTAGTAGTAAAAAATTTCTGAACCATTCGGCCCAATGTCCAGACCCGTCAGCAGCTGCTTAGCCCCCAGAAATGACTCAGACACTTATATGAATTACATGCTGGTTGACCTAAGGCTCAGGCATATTGCTTGCTAGCTCTTAACTCTTAAACTAACCCACGTTTAGCCAAGTGGCTTAGTACTTTTTATTTGGAGCAGCATTTCATCTTCTTTCTTCTTCAGCTGCCTGGCATCTTTGCTTTGTTCTTCCTCCTTCCAGAGTTTTCTTAGTCTAGTAGCCCCACCCATACTTCCTGTCTGCTCTCTGGCCAATCAGCGTTTTTATTCAATCAGTAGGAGGGACAAATATCTACAATGTACAAGAGTATAATCCTATAGCATACTAAGTTAATGTATTCCAGAAAGTTTTAACTGATTCTCCCAAAGGATGTTAGGCCAGACTCAGAGGTGAACAATTCATGGCTATTAAGGAGAGTAAAGACAATTCAAGATAATGTTGACTCCAGGTATGTGGTGTTCTAATTCCTCATGATCATGGCATTAGCTGAGTAGAATCTTTAACAGGACTGTGACTCTTTTTTCTTCCTGGACATTTCAGTTCACAATATTTAATACTTAGAAGATTTTCTAAGTATAAATAAAAGCAACCTCTATGAGCTTTTGAACAGTAGCAGCTTTGCTAGGACTATGAGAACATCCCCAACATCTCTGTAAACTACCCATCCCATCAATGTTTATCCCACTATGTCTGATTGTTTGCCTCACCCATATAAAGCATCTCCATCTGCTACTGTCATCCAGTTTCTCTGTTGTCTGCCCGTCGGGCTGTGGGATCCAGCTTTATCTTTCTTAGTTTGGAGCTCTTCTCTCAGTAGAAGAGGTTGGGCCTGCCCTCTCTCCTTTACCCAGATGGGACAGTAGAAATTATCTTGGGAAATGATTACTCAATTCCTATTCCATTTACTTCTTCATATAGTTCTCAGCTTCCTGTCACTTTATTGGACTGACTGATCAGCATCATCATCACTATCATCATCATCATTATTATTAATCATCGTCATTATTTTACAGTCATATAATACAGTTATATTACAGGCAGATCCTCCCACAACTCAACAGTGTAGTGAAAGGCTATTGCAATGTGGTGTTCGAAACCCACTTAATGCAGGCAGAGGAATCAAAGCAGCTGTGGTACTCAGTGGTACCCTTGGTGTTGATTTGATACTGTCTTGTGTCCTGGTTCTGTGTGTGTGTCCCTGCAGATGCCATAATAGCAGAGCAACAATGCACATAAGTCAAGAAGAAATCTGGTTCAACATGACTTAGTAGCCAATGCCGGTTCAAACTTCTGGAGTTTGACACCAGGCAGTAAACACTGAAGTATAGTACAAATATGGAAAAAATGGAAAAGTTTCCCAGTAATAATGATCCCAATCCCATGTGCACAGTTCAAGTTTAAGGCATGGCTGCACGAAACTATTTTGTAAAGTACATATGACCTTTTTTTTTTTTTTTAAATAAGCATGGGTTCTCTAACTTAAGGGCTTAGGGGAGGATCTGGTGTGGTTTCAGTCATACAGATAGTACAGAGGTCATCAAGCTATAAAGCACATGTGACAAATCTCCCAGGAATGGGTTCTATTCACTGAGAAACAATGCTCAAGATAAAAGTCTGGGAAGAGTCTAAGAGTCTTGGATAACTATAACAACCTAAGGAGATTCAGGTGTGGCCTGGCCCTACAGATAGCAAGATCACCTGGCTATTACCTACATTCTTTCCTAGCCTTCTGGGTGGAAAGCAGAGGTACATCTCTGTTGAGGAGACAACCTTGCTTGTTTAGCATTCCTGATTTCCCTAGTGCTTATCTATGAACACAAGGACATTGTGCCCTCTATGGTTCTACAAAGAACCTGCTTTCTTGTTCTTGAGATATGTTCCCCAGCTCCCCAGTGGATATGGCCCCCCATATCCACCATGGACCAGAGCCTCTGCACCTAAGGCTTGGTCTACATGCATATTCTTTAGCACTTATGGCATGCCAACCCTGACCAGACATCTTCCTAGCTCCAGAGGCCTCCATTTTTACTGTGGTCTGGTGCCAGCGTACTTTGTGGCCTATATTTCCTCCTAAATGTTCCAGGAGTCCCTGTGGTTGGGGCCAAGGAGGATCTATCTGTTCCTTGTTGGGCCCGATCTATTTTGGTGATCCTTTGCATGTGGTCATATTTGCTGACTCCTAGGTCATGCTGCTGCTGCTAATTACTTCCCTGAAGCAAATGTAATTGATTGCATCCTTGAAGCCCAGCCACATTTCTATGAGGAAAGAGGCCAGGGCTTTGGCCTGACCCAGGCAAGTTCTCCTCATATTCCCTAGCTCCATGGTACATTAAGTGGAATGAGGTCTTTTTATAAAGGATTAAGAACTTGACTGCTTAAAAATCTGTCTCTACCTTATTAGAGCTTTCTTTTGTCTCAGGTATTAGTTTTCATTTTGATTCTAACAGAATTCTGACTCCAATATCAGCATAAGAGGGTTAGAAGGAATAGATTTGGGATGTAGGAAGGGAGTATTTTTGAGAAATTTTCCTAGAAACTTAGAATAACTTGAGAGTAGTCTGTGTTTTCATGGAGTACACCTTTCTAAAGCACACCAAGGAGAGTCTACTCTCAGCATCTCAAGCTAGTGTGAAAGTGGGGCAATTCATCCGTGTTACCAGTGAGGTGACAGAGATTGCAGTTAGCTCATTTCTGCATTCATTTATGGGGGCAGAGCAGGGAGGGAGCATTTCACCGGGGCCAAGAGTCATTTTCAGCAGATTCCTTCTGTCTCTTGTATATTTCATATAATTATCTTATAGGGTAGACCTCTGTTGTGGGGAGAATTATGTTCTGCGCAGCAGCTCATATACATCATAATTCCACTTATCTATAAATGTACCCTTATTTGGAGACAGGCCTTCTGACAGTGGAAGTTAGAACAAGGGAATATAATACTAGGTAAAGTGAGTCCAGTATGATCAAAGCTTCTCAAAAAGAGATGAACCAGAGACACAGACATGTGTAGAAAGATGATCTAAAGAGACAGAAAAACAACAGAAACAAACAGCTCCCTCTGTTCACACTCACACAGATGGGAATGACATATCTGTGAACCAAGAATTGCCAGAGACTGCTGGTATCTACCAGAGGTTAGACAGAAAAAAAAAAAAAAAAAAAAAAAGCTTAGTATTTGAAGAAAGCACAGAAGCACAGACTTGTTCTGGTGTTTGACACACAGATTGTAGTACTTTGCTAAAGCAATTCTATGAAGCCAGCACAGTTTCAAGGCTTAGAAATGCTAATTTACCTGATAGTGAGTGCTCACTCAGGAACACTTGACCAGCTCCCCAGTGCCCCACCTTTCTTACTGGTTTATCTCTCCACCAGGTGGCACACCCTTCCTCTCTGTCACAGTCACACTCCAGAAAAGTTGCACAACATGAACAGTTATGTGGGATAGTAGAATGTGTCAAAAAATGTCATAGAAGAAAAACAAAACAGAAGGAACTCTTTTTAACTCTGCTTAAACCTGGATTCTATTTTTTTTTGGTCTTTTTTTTTTTTATTTTGTATTTATCAAGAAAAACAGTAAGATGAATTTAAAATGCTGAAAAGTTAACAATAACTATAAAGAAGATAAAAATCATAAACATGACTTATCAAGGGTGATAATACAAATAAGATTGCTACACATATATTTACTTTGTGTCCAGCTTTCCCTCTGAATTTTTTTTTTCCATTCCTGTATATCCTTATTCAAGGTCCCTTCCCCCTCCCACCACATCAGGTCATTTTTTCTTCTCCGCAACTTCCCATCCCCTCTCTGGGCAGGGAGCAGACAGTCCTATGGTCCCACTGACCCAATAATGCTTAGATCAGTCTCTACTCCTGGCAAATCCAGTTTTGTCCCCCCTCTTCAAGAGTGAGTCAGGTGTTCCTATAGTTGGAGTGGGATCCGAAGGGTCAGTCCAGGGTATTTCTGATCCCAAGCTGTTTGGTGGTTGTGATTTGCAGCTTGGGCATGCTTGGCTTTTTTCTTGTTTGTTTGGTTAGAGACCACTAATGAGTGAGTACATCCCCTGATTATCTTTCTGAGATTGTGATACCTCACTCAGGAGGATAGTCTCCAAATCCATCCATTTGCCTGTGAATTTTAGGATATCATTTTTTCTTACTGCTGAGTAGTATTCCATTGTGTAGATGTACCACAGTTTGTTAATCCATACTTCAGGTGAGGGACATCTAGGTTGTTTCCAGGTTCTTGCTATTACAAATAATGCTACTATGAACATAGTTGAGCTAATATCTTTGGAGTGTGAATGTGCCTCTTTAGGGTATACACTCAGAAGTGGTATTGCTGGGTCCTTGGGGAGATTGATTCTCAATTTTCTGAGAAACCACCATATTGCATTCCAAAGTGGCTGAACAAGCTTACACTCCCACCAACAATGGAGGAGTGTTCCCCTTGCTCCACATCCTCTCCAGCATAGGCTGTCATCTGTGCCTTTTATCTTAGCCAATCTAACAGGTGTTAGGTGGTATCTCAAAGTTGTTTTGATTTGCATTTCTCTGATGGCTAAAGATGATGAGCACTTTTTCAGGTGCCTTTCAGCCATTCGTAGTTCC
>PVIH01014131.1:0-55266 GCA_004025045.1 Sigmodon hispidus | reverse complement strand
CACTCCTCCTGCGGAAGAGAGACCCAGAGGAGCCTTGCATCCAGCCGGATGGACATACTGCAGTTGCCACTGGTTTCAACTCAGTTCTTCCAAGATACCCTGCCTCCTCCACCCTGCCCACCACTGCTTCTGCCACTGCCACTAGTGGCTCTGGCGACCATGGTGTCACATACCCTGTATCTCCAGCCCTTGACTTGATCCTGGCTAGGTCTGCAGAGTCACCCTTCCAAAGTGGTCCGCTCCTCCTTCCATATGATCCTCAAGGTCCTCATGGTGACTTATGGTCACAGCCAGCAAAGGGGCTGGCATTAAGGGGTCTCTGGTTACTGAAGAACCTCCTGGATAGAGTCTAGTGACAGCCATCCTCCTCCATGCTCCCCTCCCCTCTAATCCAATAGATGGGATAGCCAAACTGAGATGTTGGGAGAGAGAGGACAGACAGAGTCAATGGAGTCATCAGCAGACACAGAGGGAGCAAGACATGCTGGAGAACAGGTAAAGACACAATTCATGTGGCAATACATAGATTAACAGAAATGGGGTAATTTAAGTTATAAAAGTTAGTAAGAAGCCTAAGCTATCAGCCAATCATTTACAATTTATATTAAGTCTCTTGTGGTTATCAGGACACAGAAAATCTCAACCTACATGGTAGCCTCAATTGAAAAATGCCCTCTACAAGTTTAGCCTGTGGGCAAGCATGTGATGCATTTTTAAAGTTAATAATTGATATAGGAGGACCCAGATCACTTTGTACAGTGCCTCTCCTGCAATGAAGTATTGGCTGCTATAAGAATACAGGCTGAGCAAACCAGTAAATTAAATTTCTCTATGGCCTCTGTATCATTTTTGTCTCGAGGTTTCTGTTTGAGTTTTCACTCTAGCTTTCTTTGATTGGGGACTGTGATGTGAAAGGATAAGTGAAATAAACTGTTTCCTCCCCAAGTTGCTTTTTTGATCATGGTGTTTTATCATAATAACAGAAACCCTAAGATAGAAATTGGTACCAGGTTGTGGAGACAGACCTGACCATGTTTTGAGGAGGATTGTGGAAGGAATTGAAACTTTTAGTGAGGAAATCCTTTGAGTGTTTAGAGATTAGGGTTGTTGTGGGAACTTTGAAAATAGAAATACTAAATGCACTGCAAACAATTATTCTCCATTTGAGAATCAGCTCTGGGCCTTCTATTGGGTCTTCATGGAAAGTTAATGATTGACAATGAGCCACAAGGTTACCATGTAATCTGAACTGCCTAAGCTGAGTACTATCTGAGCCACAAAATCATAAATTTGAATGTGCACAGAAGCAATCCGTTATCAAATAGAAGTGATATGTACATAGTCAAGCCTGAGAAAGTCCTCAGTACACAAGCAAGCTACATGAAAAAGTTGCCCAAATGCTTATGGTTCTTATTCTTTTTAAAATATTTTTTGCCCCCAAGAATCTACCTATTTCATTATGAAATGTGCACTATGATTGAGAAAGAGAATAATAGAGCATAAATTGCTGATGGTTCTGCACACTATGCCCACCAGAAGTAGATAGTTGCATCATTACAGCACTTTCTGTGGGCAATTATGAAAAATACTGGTAAAGAATTATCATCACAGTGGGCAGAACTTGGACAGTGCACATAGCTGTACATTTTCCTTGGAAGGAAAAGTGTTCAGATGTGTGATGGTTTATGGAGCCATGAGCTACAACCAATGGATTAGCTGGATGTTGAGGGACTTGGAAACAGCATGGTTGAGAAATTGATGAGAAAGACATTTATGGAAGTAGTATGTGGATAGATCATTCCAAATGGGCAAAAAAAAAGAAAGTGAAGGCAATTGTTCTGTGTAAATTCTCATCAAAAAGTACCTTTAGAAAAGGAAACATTTAATGATCAAGTATATAGGATGATATTATGTAGACAACCAGCCTCTCTTTTTGGCTATTGCAAACTGATCTAGCCACTCTTCAAATTAGTAGAGAATCCTAAAATAACTAAAATTAAATCTTCTACATGACACAACTATACTACTCCTTAGTATATGCCCAAAAGACTCAATATCCTGCCATGTCCTGAGGAGCTTGGGTTCTGAAACTCACTGGAATGAAAAAAAGCAGACAAGCAGGTATAGTGGGATTATGTTCTGTTACATTGTAAATAATTGCCCCGCCTACTGATTTAATAAAAATGTTGATTGGGCAAAGGAAGACAGGAAGTGTGAGCGGGGCTACCAGACTAAGAAAACTCTGGGAACAGGAAGAACAGAGTACAGATGCCAGAGAGCTGCCAGATGAGACAGACACAGAGGAAAGAAGTTGAAATGCTGCTCTAAGAAAAAGTACATGGCTAAACAGATTAATGAAAATAGATTGAGATAAGATGAAAGAGCTAGCTAGTAATATGTTTGGGCCATAGGCCAATGAGTGTGTAATTAATATAAGTGTCTGTGTGTTTCTGTGCAAGTGAGGGTTTGTGGGTTTGGTTCATGGGCCAGACAGGCCAGAAACTTAATATTACACACAGGCACTTATACAGTGAAACAGGGATGAGATGGGCTTCTCTAACAGCTACCACTACAACCTAGAACCTCAGCATATTCATTAGGTACAGAACATGGGGAGGGGTTCTCCATGGGAGACCTCTGCATTCAGGAGTATCAAGATGTAACAACTGGGAAACAACTCTGTATTTGGTAATCTTTGCACTAACTGATCAGGTGTGTTTTTAAGAAGTCAGACTCTTAAGGAAAATTTTATTCTTACAGTCTGGTGTCACACATTGTAGCAAACTGCAATGGGTAAAGATCCATCCTCAACATCCAAGAAAAACAAGGGAGAGATGTAGAGAGCAGAAGAAGCTCAGAGTGATTGAAGTCAGGAGTGAATGTGTATTTTGATATTTGGATGCCAATACCAACTGACTTATCATGCTCTTATCCAGAAAAACACAATTCTGCCTGTGTAGATGACCCTGGATAACAACTATTCAAAAAGGACAACACTGGTATACTTCAATAATTGTAGCAATATAAAGCATCTTTGCTGTGTAATTCTATCTGCCTAAGCTGCCAGACTTGCAGTCTCCTGTCTGTATTTAAATTGTTAGAGGTGTAATCTGAGGCCGGGATCTAAAAGAGATCAAAAGATGACAGCATATGTAAAATACATAAGCTTAAGGGGTATATAAGCTAATGAAATCTTCTTTTGGGGCCAGCTGTATTTTATTAAATATAAAATATATCCCTACATACCCTGTTTTGTGTCAAAGGCAGATAGGACGTGTGGGTGAAGCTATAAGACTAAGAAAACTCTTAGGAAGAGCAGACCAGAGACACCAAGAGAGACGCCAGCAAACACAGACGAAAGAAGACAATCATGATGCTCTGAGAAAAGGTACCAAATCACATGGCTAAACAGATTAATGGAAATAGATTGAGTTAAGATGAAAGAGCTAGCTAGCAATGTGTGAGCCCTTGGTCAATCAGCATGAAATTAATATAAGCTTTTGTGTGATCATTTGAGGCTAAGTGGCAGTGGAGCTGAGAACAGGTCCAAACCTCTGGGCTAGGCCGAAAAGGTCAGGCTAGAAACTTAATATTACAGTCAGCTCTTCCTTGGGCATTAGCCAAGAAATGGCTAAGTGCTGTAAAAGAGTTCTCCCTTCATCTCTATGTGTAGCATGATTTCTCAGTAGGAAAGCATATTATTTCTATAACACCAGCACCCAGGAGGTGGACCCTAGTCAATTCCCAATTATATGTGCTCTCAATTTAAGGACCTATTGTCACATATGAGTGCTAGTAATCTGTAGTAGGACAGGCCAATAGGGTCGAGGAAATTGGCTCAAACCAGTTGCCAAGGTATGCACACAATGTACTTCCCTATGAACCAACCTGGAATCTGCCTGAGGGCCTAGCAGCAACTGTTGTCCAATGTTTCTGGTTTCTCAGAATCTGCCTAACAACAGGCACCACCCAGAGTTCCTGACCATTGGGAATTGGCCTAGCAACAGATACAATCAGATCTCCTTATTGTGCCCAGCCAATGATGGACAGCCAAGCAGCATCACCAGATTGTGACATAGCCTGGGTGCTGGGAGGAGGGTATATAAGACTCTCCCCAATGCTGAATAAATGAGTTAGTTCTTTTCAACTGACTCCCAGGGCCTGTGTCATTGACTCCACACCTTCTCACCTCCTCCCCAGAGGGAACTGTTAGCACCGAGCAACAGTAAGCCATGTGACATAGTAAATCTTATATAAATGAAAGGGCTGAAGCCTACCCAAAATAGTTGAATGAACCTTAATGGAACTCTAGGTAGTTAGAGGATTAACTCCCTAAATGAAGGGAATCATTAATATAAACAGATATACAAGAATGTGACCGAGTCACTGGATTAAAAGTAGTAAGGTGGGGACATAAATTAAATACACATTTCTCTTGACTGGTGGTTTGCAAGAAAATGATCCCCAAAGGGAGTAACACTATTAGGAGGTAGCATTGTTGAAGCAAGTGTCACTATGGGAGTGGTTTTTGAGGTCTTTTTTGCTCAAGCTTCCCTTAGTGTGACAGACAGTTGACTTCCTATTGCCTGCAAGTTGTAGTACTCTCAGATCTAGCACCACATCTGCCTGCACAATGTTATATTCCCCATCATAATGATAATGGACTGAAGCTCTGCAACTATAAGTGAACTACCCCAATTAAATGGGGTTTTAAATAAAAGTTTCTGTAGTCATGATGTGTCTTTACAGCAATAAAATCCCAAATGAAGACAACATGATATGATGGTCAGACATCTCAGAAATATACTCATTGGATTATTTTCTAATCTTCAGCCTCTTTACATATGAAGCCATTCTCTTCACTGGACATGAAGGGAGGAATCCCTAGACTAGGGGAGAGAAAGAGATCTCATTCTCAGGGATGAGCATGTGGGAAAACTTAGGCTGTAATCATCTGGAGTCCATTTGACCTGTGAGAGGTGGATCTAAGTCTTATGACTCCCTTGAATCCATGAAGCTTACATGAATTTTTAGTTTACAAAAAAATAGATAAAAATTTTTGATACAGTAGCATTACTCCTGTTTGTAATCTGTACTAAAATCCACAATGTAGAAAAAGCAAGTAACAAGTATCTGTAAGTTGGAATAGCTTCGAATCACAGCAAGAGATATGAGTTAAAAAGCATAAATATTTTTTCCACTGTCCAGCTAGCCAGCTATATATAGACTAGACAAAGATGTTTTAGCATGATAAAAAGTACGTTTAAGTCTATACTTAGAAGACAACTGAAGGAAATCTAAATTTTTGAGCTTGTGACTGAATAGTTAGTAGTCAGAGCACTACCAGCTTATCAGAACCCCATTCATTGATCAATCTTAAAAGCTTTGAACTTTTGAGATCTTAGTGTAATAATAGCATAAAAGGAATAAATAAATCTATCAAGGAGTTGTCTTACACAAGAGACTGCTGATTTCATTCCTGATGGTATGGAATTAACTTCATTGTTTATACAACTACAGGATATCATCAGAAATAGAATTCATCCTATGTACATAACACATATCAGGGCTCATACAGGCCTTCTGGGCCCTTTGACACAAGGTAATGATGACATTGACTGGTTAGTAATAGGAAACATAATGGAAGTCTCAGAACTTTACAAGAAACATGCCAATAGTAAGGGACTAAAAAAGAGCTTTTCCATCACCTGGCAACCGGTGAAGGAAATTCTATGGAAGTGTACTGCTTGGTCCTTCTTCAACCAACCATCTTTACCTGCTGGGAATAATCCCAAGGGTACACAGAGAAATGAGATCTGGCAAATTAACTTGTTTCACTTGCCAGAATTTGGAAAGATGAAATATGTACATCATACCATAGACACCTACTCAGGAATGCGATGGGTCAACTGCCTTGAGTTCCGAAAACGCTGACACTGTACTCACACACCTTCTGAAAGCCATGGCCATGATAGAAATTCCTGCTCAAATTAAGGCTGACAATGCTCCAGCAAATGCTTCCCAGAAAATGAGGCAGAATTTTGGATATTATGAAATAAAGCACATTACAGGGATACCACACAATCCCACAGTACAAGCAGTTGTGGAAAGATCTTATCACACCTTAAAAGAGGTGCTTCATAAACAGAAAGATGGAATAAAAAAACCCAGGGAGAGATTACATAGTGCTTTGCTGACCTTGAATTTTCTTAATGCTGATGAAAAAGGGATTTCGGCTGCAGAGAGAGACATTGGGTAATAGAAAAGACTTCTGAGTTGGAACAACCTATCTATTTCAAGGATTCACTAACTTCAGAATGGAAGCTGGGATATGTGCTTTGATGTGGTAGGAGTTTTTCTTTTGTTTCCACAGGAGAAGAAAAAATATGGGTACCAACAAAATTGATAAAGAGCCAATTCAAAAAGGAGATCCCTCCTGAGGAGAAATAATGGTTCATCCACCTATATGACAATTGGATATGTGGTAAGGAAAATTCACTTAACAAGGTTGGGGCATGGTATCTTTTTTGTCTTTGCAGAAGAATAGATACAGTCATCTTCAAGACATTAAAAGGATGCTGACGTCTAAAGCTGAAGGGAGATCACATATGAAAGGACTGCAAACAAAGGAACATAAGGACAATTGGTACCAATATGCACTATTGGGTAATGTCTCAATTCTCGCTACTTTACATCTTTATTTCTAAAAAACATAATGCAGTCCTGGTTTGATTATGAATAAAGCTGGCTTGAGAGTTGGAGTAAGTGGATTTCTCCCTCTCTAAACCCAAGCACATTGTTAAAGAAAATTTGAGAGATTCTGTCTCATATCAAAAAAGCCACCTTGTGTGGGACAAAAGATAGCCAGAATATAGAGGCACCAACATTACTGTATTCTCATCTTTAACCCTACTTCCTCTGTGTATTTTCTCCTTTTTTTAACCTAGAATCTAATCTGTACACAATTTTCTCCTAAAGACTTAAAATCTTCACTTGATATTAATACTTGTTAGGCTCTCCACTATAAACAATTTCTCCTACCAGCACTCTCCAAAGCATCCAGATAGGGCCCCCACCATGTCAAGTTAAGAAAGAAAGAAAGAAAAAAGAGAAAGACAGAGAGACAGAGATGCAGAGACAGAGAAAGAAAGAACCTGCTGTACATCACTCAATGATTACTTTTGAAATATAGACCATTCAGGACAGTTGCAAGATAGCTTCATGTCATATCTTTAACAAGATTTCCAGATGGACTTACTCAGTACTCAGGGAATGGTTATAGATGTTTATAGTCATCTGATTATGACCTAACCACTGTTTTAGTTTTTACAGGATCCTACAGAGACACCATTTCCCACAAGTCAGCAGGAAGAAATTTTATCAAACCACGCCCCTCCTCAGATAAGTTTTATCCTCTGAGGGTTATGGATGGTTATTATTTTGATAGGGTAGTTACAAGTTAAAATTGGGTTGCAAATAGAACAATAGTATAGACATAGGTAGATTATTGTATCTAACTATAAATAATTATTAGACAAATAAGAGTCAAAGACAATTTGCACTGATATACTTGTATATTGATACAAATGTGAAGTCATTTTATATGTTTGATTGAAATAATCTGTATATTGACACAAATTTAAATCTGAAATTGTTTTATATGTCTAAAATAATCTGTATATTGATACAAAATTGAATGTATAATTGCCCTATTTTGCACATTTCTACCTCTGTTTAAAATATTTTACACATTAATGGATATTAAGTATATTGTCATTTTCATCATTCAACTTCTACCTCTATTTATACTAGTCATAACAGTCATAATATATACATAAGGTGTTTTGTATGCCTCTGTTTAGATATTTTGTACAATGATATATAGTTAGGATACTGTTGTCATTTTGCACAATATGTGTACCCTGGTTAATGTTTATAAGATCACCAAACTTAAAGTCATTATTCAGAAACTATACACTCATTTATAGATTGCCCATCTTTACAATGTAAGCTTCAGTCTTTCAGCTGATTGGAATTGCAGATCACTGCTACTCAGCTTTATCATGTAGTAGTCGTGCTGCTCAGGCTTCCCAGAAACACACTAGACTATATCAGATAGAGAGGCATCTTCAACCACTTTATAGACCCCTATTTAACTGGTCCTCCTGGCTACCCACTCTTTTTTCAACTGCTGCAGGTCTCCTAATATTTCTTCTGATGGTACTAAGTACCAGAGAATGTGCTTAATGATGTGTTACAAATTTTGCCTTCCACCAGATGGAAGATTCTAAAATAAGCTGGACTTGGTGACTCATGCCTTTAATTCCAGCACTCAGGAAACAGAGGCAGGAGAATCTCTGTGAGTTTCTGACCACAACCTGGTCTACAGAGTAAGTTCCAGGATAGACAGGGCTAAACAAAGAAGCCCTGTGTTCAGGTGAAGGCTCTACATCAGCTCTCTCTCTCTCTCTCTCTCTCTCTCTCTCTCTCTCTCTCTCTCTCTTCAAATCCTTCCCCATCTCAGAAAGTACACCAAAGTTCAGCTCAGCTCCTTACTTGGAGATGCTCTGAAGACTACACCTACAGGTTATTTAAGACATGGTCAGGACCTGTCATTTGATTCCTCTTGTGCTTTCTTCCCCTGAGAATCACACAGGGGTGCTTTGCTCATTAAATCTGGACTTTTAATTTGGCCTGATCTGATTTATTGCCTTGGTGGAGAAACCCAGTATCAAGGCACAAAAACCTTTCATCTGGTGCTTTGGTCAGGAAGGAGTGGAGTTTTTCTGTTAGCCCCTGACCTCATGAGCAAAGCTTTCCTCTCCTTACACTCACTCTCCACCAGACTGGATTTACTTTTGTCCCAATAAGTTGTCTATTCTAAATCACTACCTTTAGAAATCCAGAACCCCTTCTGATTTTCAGAGTACCCTGCCAAAGAGCGTGGCTACGACAGAACCTGACCTGTTCCCACTCGAACTGATCCTCCCTGGATATCTGGGATGCCAGGACATTCAAGCTTTGGATCTTCCACTACCTACATAACCCAAAAGCCTATCACACTGGACTTACTGCTTTAGACTTCCGGTTCTAGCACAAGCTTGTGAAATGAGCAGCTTTGGGTCTAAGCCAGATACCAAAACACCCTTGGGGTGTCTTTTACAAAATTTATCCAAATTGACCCAGGATTTTTGGGCTCTGCACTTCTATCTCCCACCCATCCACCCACCAGTGAGTTTTTGCTAAACTTTGCTGTACCGTCTTCTCTCCTAGAAATCTTTTTTTCAAATCCTCCACTTGCTGTTCCAGCTTTCTCAACTGGGCAGCCTGCACTGTTACTCTGCTTTTCATTTTCCCCAGCAGTATCTTCTCCTCCGGGCTCTGGTGCATGAGGCACTGCCCCTTGTGAGTCTGGTACAGTGGCTGATAATGCCGGGCCACCTGCAGTGGGCTGGCCCAATAGGAGCCACGTTCAGCGCCACTGCCATTACCACCATGACCAGAAAGTACCTTTTCTGCCTATGAATCCTTACATGGTACTTTACGCTGTAAATTCTTATTTCAGGATTTTTAAGTCAGTCATCTGACATGGTTCCCCATGAAAAGTTTTGTTTCTCTGTTAAAACGTCCCATCTCTTTTGTGTGTATGAATGGAAAGGTGGCCATAGTATGCTTATTTCTGACTGTTCTTGGATGCCAGAATGTACCTGTTCCATGTGTTTTGATAACAGCTAACTGCCTGGGCTCAGATTTTGCCTCTGGGTTTTTCTGGCTCTGAATCTGATGTAATAACAGAGAAAGATATTTTATGCTGTTCTGCCTTATTGAAAAAAAGAGAAAAAACAGCTAAGAAATTGGATATGTTTTAAAATCTGTAAAACTTGTAACTCCAAATTGGAACTGCCTTGGAAAACAACACATGTTCTGCCATTACCCTAATTAAGTACAGCTTGTCACATGAACAGCCACCATTTTGACTAAGATTAATGAGAAAGAGGTAATATGACTTCACCATCATCTTGAGTGAGGGTGACCATATGGACTGGAACCACAAAAACAATGTTAGGTCTCCAATATATTTTCTGTTCCTATCCTGTAATAAAAACAAAGTTTATGAAAAATAGGATGTAAAAATAATGCTGGTTTACTGAGATATTAAAGCTGCACCTCAAAAAAAAAAAGCAAAAAAAAAGCTGCACCTCCATACATTCGTTCATGCACAGGAATGTATCTTGCTGGCAGCCAGATTTTGTAACCTAAGAGTAAACCCCTCAGTATCAATTTTTAAAACACTAAATTGTTTACAATGTTAAAACTTGGTTTTACCTTCCACAGATTATGATTAGTGAGATATTCCTTCTAATCTCCTTGCTTTTACTAACATTGGTAAGGCTTTTACTAACATTGGTAAGCTTTAGCTAATTGAGCAAACTATATGTCTGTCCTTATTTAGCCTATTT
Source organism: Sigmodon hispidus (assembly GCA_004025045.1). Lineage (NCBI taxonomy): Eukaryota > Metazoa > Chordata > Mammalia > Rodentia > Cricetidae > Sigmodon > Sigmodon hispidus. The sequence goes on along the minus strand of PVIH01014131.1, from coordinate 44,806 downwards.
ATATGTTCTCAAAGTTAAACCTTAACAACATTTGTCTAGTTCTGATATACCTAACAGATCCCCAAATGCTTCAGAGATCTGAAAATATGGCATTTAAATAAAAAAAAAGCTTCTCATGATAGAGACATGCCAGCTCCTGGCAGCATCCTGTACCTCCTCCAAGAAAAATGAAAGAACTTCCACACACTTTAAATGTAGCAAAACCAGCCATGGAGCAGATAAGCTGCCAAGGCCCTGTCCAGACTATGAACAAGCAGGACATTGAAAATTGATTCCCCTGCTTTGCCAAACCAAATTAGGTAAATATCCCCAAATTCCTCTCCAGTAAGAAGGTCTGTCAGATCTTTTGGGCTTGGTGGCTGAAGACTGAAACTTCTGTCTGCCAACGACTATGGAAAAAACCTGGGCTAGTTAGTTGCCTAGGTATCTGGAAAGCTGTCTCACTTCTGCTTACTCAGGAGATATTTATTCTTCTCAGAACCAGTGGCATTTGCTGGCTAGGGTACTGATAGCCTTACCAGTTTATGAGCTCTCCCCTGAATCCCAAGGCTATAACCACCTTGGTAGCTCATTAGTTCATTAAGTTTCCTGTTATAAACTGCTCGAGCACTAACTTTAGTTTTCAGAAGTTCCTCAATTTCTGTGGATTTTACTGGTCCCACTTTTTAGACTTTTTGCTATGACACCACCTAGATGTAAATCTGTTCCAGTTGTTTTACAAACACCTGCATATTCCTGGGAAAGAATTCTGCTACTGTATAAAGAAATCTGGCCTGATGGAAATTAATATCAGTCTCTAGAGCCTTCATTTGGCTCCACCCATCTTCAAGTGTATTTTACAAATTCATTCCTCCTGCCAGACTTGTGTCAAGGTCAATCTGCAGAAGGCCCTCCAGATACTTCAGCCCTTGCACCAGCTCCAAGGACACCAACTGAAGACTTCACCCACATTTGACATCCCATCCCCTCAAGCTCCTGGGACATCAGTGCTAGTACTTGTAGTCAGAAGTTTCTCTGTCCCACCTGACTGGTCCCAAAGCCACTTAGCTTCAAATAATCACAAAAAGGCTTATATTAATTAGAAACTATTTGGCCTATAGTTCAGACTTATTAATTTCTAACTCTTACTCTTAAAATAACTCATGATTCTTATCCATGTTTTGCCACATGGCTTGGTACCTTTTCTTAGCACCGCATTCTCATTTTCCTTCCTCTGCATCTGGCTCTCATCTCTGCTCTCCCTTTTTCAAGAATTTCCCTTGTCTGGTTGTCCTGCCTGCACTTTCCTATCTACCTAGCTTCTCGCCAATCAGCATTTTATTAAACCAGCATATACAGTGATAAGTATTTATAGAGTACAAAAGCATAATCCCACAGCAAGTAAAACCTCTCCACATTCAAGCAGGCAACCATCCAGGATAAATGGGCACAGTCTTCATTTTTCACACTACTAGTCTCTTCATTGGGAAGGTGTTAATAATCTACTTTTTTCTCCTAGTAACTTGTCTTCTCCACTTCCTAAAGGAACAGATGCCTAAGGTCTCTAGGATGGCAGTTAACTGAATGCTTCTTCATCCACATCTCCTGCTATCTATGAGCCTTATTGACTCCCTGACTGCCCCTCTCTACCACATTGATCTATGCCCACAGGAAGTAGCCAAACATGAACCAGCACCCATATACCTAAGGAGTCTGGGATGTCTAGGTGGGTGATCCACTTCAACCTCCCCTCCCCCATCCTTCCCTTCTCAAATCCTGACCATTTCAGAAAGCTCACCAAAGGTCTGCTCCTCCCCTGGAGATGCTTAAGACCACACCTACAGGATATTGAAAACATGGTCTCTAGACCTGTCATGTTATTCCTCTGCTTTTTTCCCTTGAGAGTCACCCTGGGGTGGTTTGCTCATTAAATCTGAACAATTAATTTGACTTGATCAGATTTATTGCATTGGTGGAGAAACCCAATATCAGGGTACAAAAACCTTTCATTCTGTTTTTGAAAAAAGAAAGAAAATGCTAAAATACTTGCCCATCTGATGGCATTATCAGCCTATACAACATACAGAAATAACCATTTTCTATCAAGGATTTGAAAAGAACACATAAGAAAAGGGATGAATGATGGACCAGCCTGACTCCATCTTAAGATTAGAAGCCATCTTGTTACAAGGTCAAATAAATTAGTTTTTATTGACTATAAACTAAGTTTTGACCAATCCTTAACATATTCCTAGAATTTGACATGATTCACAGCCTATGGAATTTAACTCATAACCTGACCATACTCAGACCTCTACACTGATAATATGTTCTGCCAAGGAATCTTGAAATGTTCTACCACAATGTTCTGTCAAATAATCTTATCTGTTGTCTGCTTCTATAAATCACTTGCCAAGTCCTCATGTTACCAAATTCTTCTGGAAATCCACAGTCTGCACCTTTCTATAAAAAGGGCCTTAAAAGTTAAGCCAACATTGTTCTATTAAACCCTGCTTTAGAGAGGCAGACCTATGCACAGTAACAATAAACCTTGCCTAATTGACTTTAATTTCAATAATGGTCTTTGCTATTGATGGATTTGACACCCTGGGAGACCTTAGATACAAGGCTAGGGGTCCAGGATAGGCCCAAGATTTGAAATTCTGGGAAGTTGGAGCCTGGGATAGGACTTGATGGACTCAGAAATCCAGGGAGTTCAAGATGGTCATGGCTGCCATAAATTAATGGTCATTAGTCAGGGATAGGTTCCCAAGTAGAAGCAAGTCCACAATAGACTTACAAGGCTCTAAGTGGAAGCCAGAATGGTAACTACCACAAATTTACAAATTAAAAATAAACACATAATAACTACTGGCCAATATGCATCTGAGACTCTGAACAACAGGTGTTAGCTTCTAAAGCCACACCCTCCTCTGAGCTCTGATGTCAAGCCCCATTTAAAGCAGGATTCCCTTTCTGAATCTCTCTCTCTCTCTCTCTCTGCCTTTGTCTTCCCTTAGGAGCATTCCTCTTCCTCCCTTTTTCTTTGCTCCCTCTTTCTCTTCCCTCCCCCTTCTCTGCTTATTATAACCTTCTTTGCTATCATAACCTTCTCTGTTAATCACAACCATACCCCTCTGACAATAAAGCTCTTTTCTACATAGAAAAGGCTTGAAACACTTCCTGCTATCTGCTGCTGCCTTCTGCCAAGTTCTCATGTGCATCTATAGAAATCCACCACCACATAACCCACCATATAACCAGGTAAACATACCAAAATATGCACAAAATCCTAGCAATAAGTAACTTATTCTGTTCAGTTTTGGAGTTCAGCTATTTGAAGAGATGTATGGAAGACTGGACAAAAGTGATGTCCTTCTGTTCTTCTGGTTTTTGTATATGAGTGAAGGTGGCCATCGAATGTCTGTGTTTGTCTGATCTGTGACTGTGTGAATCTTCCATCTTTTTAAAAAATATATATATATTTATTTTATGTGAATTGGTGTTTTACCCACATGTATAATTATGTAAGGGTGTCAGATCTTGGAATTACAGACAGTTGTTAGGTGCCATGTGGGTCCTGGGAATCAAACTCAGGTCCTCTGGAAGAGCAGTCAGTGCTCCCAACTGCTGAGCCATCTCTCCAGCCTGAATCTTCCATCTTTTTTATGTTGTTTGTTTGTATCTAATGGATATATTTTCTAGCTTTTCCTTAAGTTTTGTTGTAGACATGGAAGTTTGAAGTTTTCCCTGCTGATTTTCTATTTTTCTTTGATCCAATATTTTGTCAAAATACTCCCTTCCCTACATTTAGGAATAGTAATGTATATCCTGTGCCACTATGTATTAGAAGTATGTGACCTTTTTTATTTTATTTTTACAAGAGATTATAGTAAGAGATAGCATGAATCCCAGTAAAGATTTTTAACTTTAGATTTTTAAATAAGTTTGAAAGTGTTATAGACTATGGGGACTTTTCAGTTAGACTGAATGCATTTTTTTTTTTTTTTGCATTATGATCTGGCTACAAACCTTTGGGGGCCAGGAAGTGGAATGTGGTGGTTTGAAAAAAAAAATGCCTCCAAAGGGAATGACACTAATTGGAGGTGTGGCCTTGTTGGAGGTAATGTGTCACTGTGGGTATGGCCTTTAAGGACTCCTATGCTCACAGTACACCAAGTAAGACAGATCACTTTCTATTGTCTGTATAATCAAGATGTGGTTTCTTCTTGATTCTTAGCTCCTTCTCCAGCACCATGTCTGCTTGCATGCCTACATGTCCCACCATGATGATAATGGACTAAACCTCTGAAACTGTAAGACATTCAATTAAATGTTTTTCTTCTTAAGAGTTGCCATGGTCCATAACATCTCTTCACTACATTAGAAACCCAAAAATTCATGTAAGCTTTTGCAAATCATGACTTGGACCCACCTGTCACAAGTCAAATGGACTCCAGATAAGTACTCCTGTCATGCCAGTCAACAGCCTAAGCTGCCCTACCTACTGCCTATTCCTGAGTTGGAAATATCAAATGTATGATTTTCCTTGAAGAGTCTAAATTTTATCTTCTGTCCCTAGTTTATATCTCACCCAGCAGATGTCCACTAAGGTGACAGACACCATTCAAGCCCACAAACTGCTCCAAAATATCTGTCTTATCCAGTGTTCTATTGCTGAGAAGAGACACTATGACCATGGCAACTCTTATAAAAAGAAAATATTTAATTGGGGCTGGGTTACAGTTCCAGATATTTAGTTCATTATTGTCTGAGTGGGAAGCATGGCAGCATGAAAGCAAACATGGTACTGGAAAGAGAGCCAATAGTTCTACATTTGGGTGTGTAGTCAGTAGGAAGGGAGAATGAGTCACTGAACCTGGCTTGAGCTTCTGAAACTTTAAAGCCCAGCTCCCAGTGACACACTTCCTCCAATAAGGCTGCACCTACTCCAACAAGGCCACCCCTCTTAATACTGCCACTCTCTATGACCCTGGACTGACACCTTGGATCCCACTCCACCTAGAGGAACTCCCGACTCACTCTTGAGGGAGGGGGGAGAAAACTGGATCTACCAGGAGTGGAGACTGAACTAAGCAATATTGGGTCAGTGGGACCATGGGACAGCCTGCAGCCTGCCCAGGGAAGGGATGGGGATTTGTGGAGAGGGCCATTTTTATTTAAAATACCACATTCCACTCCCTGGAGCTCCTCAATAGTATTGTGATTATATTCTAATGCAAAATAAATTTAGTACAGCTGCAAAAGTCCCCATGATAGTTAACAATCTCAATCGTGCTTTAAAGTCCAAAGTCCAGTGACCCATGGCAATCTGCTAACTGTTACCACTGTAAAATTGAAAAGCAAATCACATACTTCTAACATGGAATGGTATAGAATATATATTACCACTTCAAAGGGGAGAATAGTTATGAAACACTGGGCCAAAGCATGACCAAAACCAACTGAGCAATCTCCAAACTCTGCATCTCCATGTCTGATGTAAAATGTTCTTTAGATTTTCAACTCCTTTTGGCTTTGTTGCTGCAACACACTTTTTTCTCTTGGGCTGACACCAGTGTCTGTTATCAGCTTTCCTCAGCATGCATCTCTTGGTTCTAGAATCTCCAAAATCTTGGAGTCTCCAAAATCATTCAGGCTTTACATTCAAAGATTCATGCAATAGCCTCTCTAGACTTCCATTCAGGGACACATTTGATACATGCTTGGCTTCAGTGGCTTTAATTGGTCATGAAGGAATATTTCACAATACTTTTCTTCTGTCCTTGACTCTAAAGCCAAAGCCATGTGACCAAAGTTTCCAATTTCTACTGCTTGCTAAGGCTGAAAAATGGCCACTTCCTTCAACTACATTTTCATCAACTTTTTGTTTTTGATGTTTTTTTTCATTGCCTAAGCTTGGTTGCTGTCATAGTTTGAATGTAATTGACCCCCATAATCTCATAGGGAGTAGCACTATTAGGAGGTGTGGCTTTGTTGAAGTAGGTATGGTTTTGATGGATGAAGTATGTCACTGTGGGGCAGGCTTTGAGGTTTTTCTATGCTCAGGATACTACTCCATAGCTCAGTCAACTTCCTGTTGCCTACAAGATGTAGGACTCTCAGTTATTTCTTCAGCACCACATCTGCCTACATGCTGCCATGCTCCATATCATGATAATAGACTGAACCTCTGAAACTGTATAACCTCAATTAAATGTTTTACTTATAAGAGTTCCTGTGGTCATGGTTTCTTTTCACAGAAATAAAAAACCCTAAGACTAAAGTCAGGTACTGCTGTGAAAGGCCTGACTATATTTTTGATTGGAGTAATATAGACTTTGGATCTATGGATTAGAAAAGCAGTTGAACATTTGAACTGCTGCTTAATGTGTCATACTTGTAGACATATGGAAGAGAGTGGTTCTGTGTGTGATTTGATGGATTGTGGGGTACTCATTCAAGAAGTCTCAGAGAAGAATTTTAGTATGTTGTCTAGAGACCATTCTTGTGATATTTTGGTGAAGAATGTGGCTGACTTTTCCCTTGTAGGAATAGTCTGTCTGAGGCTAAAGTGAAGAATTTTGGATTAATTCTGTTAGCAGAGAAAAATCTCAAAACAGCCTAGTATAGCTATCATGTGGTTATCATAGAGCTATCACATGGTAATTCTAATGAAGATTTACAATAAAAAGGAGCAAGCTGAGCAGGTTAAATTATAAAATAAGAAATTAAAATTATTTAATATTTATGTGGTGTTCTATCTGCATGTATGCCTGTACTGCAAACCATAAGAGAGCACCAGATCTCATTATATATGGTTGTGAACTCAAAACCTCTAGAAAATCAATGAATGCTATTAACCTCTCAGCCATCTCTTCAGCCCTTCAAAATAAAATTTTTGAGGAGAAAAAGGAGCTCCAGGAAGAAAAATAGAGCTAAATTCTGTGTTCACGAAGGTAAATTGATTAAGAAATGAAATAAACAAGTGGTAACGTCAGGGTAAGACCATATCCAGCTAACATTCCAACTTGCAAAAAGGAACTAAATAAATGCTTATAGCCAGGTGTGATGGGGTACACCTTTAATCTCAGCACTCAGAAGGTAGAGGCTGGCAGATCTCTGAGTTTGATACTAGCCTGGCCTATGGAGCTAATTTCAGGATAGTCAGGCTTAGATAGTGAAGAATAAAAAGCTGGTAAAAATGTAACTGAACAAGGGGACCACATTGCAACCTCAGTAAGCAGCAGAACTTGGCAGATTTTGTCATGCATTTCTGGCTTTAGAGTTAAGTATAGAAGAAACAGGTTATAGAATTTGCCTATACCCCTAAAGAAAGGCCAAGCATGTGTTAGGGGTGCCCCTGAACTGATGCCTAGTAGAGAGGTCATTACATGAATCTGTGAAGGAGAAGCCTAGATTGTCTTGGAGAACCCAAGATGTTAGAGATGACAGAGCTGTGGGATACCTGCCAAGGAGAGCTGTCAACAGGGAGCAGAACCAGCCCAAGAGAAAGAAGTGCATTGCAGTCAACAAAGCTGAACATAGTTGGAGATCTGAAGATCATTTCAACATCAGACATGAAGGTACAGAGTTTAGAGTCTGTCAAGCTGGTCTTCAGCTTTGTTTTGGTCTAGTATTTCCTCATTGTGCTCCCTTCCTTAAGTTTTGGATGGTAATATGTATGCTGTGCCATTACATGTTAGAAGTATATAATTTGTTTTTTAATTTTTATTTAACATGGGATTAAAGTTAAGATATGGCATGAATCTCAAAAGAGACTTTGAACTTTGAACTTTTCAACATTGTTGAAACTGTTATAGCCTATGGGAACTTTTGAAGTTAGACTAAATACATTTTGTATTATGATATTGTTACAAACTTATGGGGGTCAGGGAGTGGAATGTGATAATTTGTAGTCAGAACTTTCTCAGTCCCATCTAGTCCCAATGTCCCTCAGTCACTGATAAAATACTTAACATGGAGGCTTAATATTATAGTAATTTCTGGGCCAGTAGCTCAGGCTTATTACTATCCAGCTCTTATAGTTAAATTAACCCATAATTATATCTAGGTTTAGTCATGTGGCTTGATATCTTTTCTCACAGCAGCATTCTCATCTTGCTTCCTCTGCATATGGCTGATGACTGATACTCTGCCTTTCCTCTTCCCAGAATTCTTCCAGTTTGGTTGCCCCACTTATGCTTCCTGTCTGCCTACTGGCCAATCAGTGTTTGATTAAACCAATACAAAGTACAAATATTTACAGTTTACAAGAGCATAGTCTCACAGCAGTAGTTTGAATGCAGTTGCTCTCCATAAGTTCAGAGACAGTGGCACTATTAGAAGGTTTCGTTGAAGTGGGTATGGTCTTGTTAGAGGAAGCATATCAGTATGGGTGTAGGATTTGAGGTTTCCTATACTTACTGCCCAGTGTCTCATTCAACTTCCTGTTGCCTTCACAATGTAAGACTTTTATCTATTCCTTCAGCACTACATCTGCTTGTATGCAGCAATGCTCCTCACCAGGATGATAATGGACTAAACCTATAAAACTGTAAGTAGAGCCCCCTCAATTAAATGTTTCCTTGTGGCATTTGCTATGATCATGATGTCTATTTATAGCAATAAAAACCCTAAAACAGCCATCCTGGAATTCTATCTGTATGCAAGGCTGGCCTTGAAATCAGAGATCTGCCAGATTTTTTTCTTTTCACAAGTTGGAAGTTTACCTGGGTGGGGTATTGCTCTGAGGTCACCACTCCCTTTATTCCACTTAACATCAGGCTTTTCTTTATTCTGTTTATACTTCCTGTATAATTTTTCCCTCCAACTATACATTTTGTATTTTCCTTGCTTAGCTTGTTCTTTTTCACTATAGATCTGAATAAGAGTGACCACTAATAGTCACACTGATGTGGGATATCTTTCTGTATGCTGTGAATATCATTCATTAATAAAGGAACTGTCTTGGTCTATAGCAGGCATCTTAGAAGTAGGTAGGAAATGCAAACATAGATAGGGAGAAAAGGGCAGAGTCAAGGGAAGCATGATCCAGCTGCCCAAGAAGCAAGATATAAAGAAACACGTAAGCCATGGGCCATGTGGCAGGACAGATCAATGGAAATGGGTTGAATTAAGATGCAAGAATGAGCTAGCAATATACCTGAACCATAGGCCAAGCAAAATGTAATTAAAACAAGCATCTGAGTCATTTTTGTGGGGAAAAGCAGCTGCCAGCTGTTCTGTACTGCAGGACTGGCCCTGGCCAGAAACTCATATTACATGACACACAACACAGTTAATGTTGGATTGTTTGGAAACATTCTTCACCAAAGCTGTTAATCCATAACCCTTCAATTTAGGCTCAGGTAGAATTTTTTAGAAAAGAGCAGAAAACAGCCTTATTCTTTACCAAAATATCACAAGAATGATATATAGAACACATAATTAATATTTTTTCTTCTGAAACTTCTTGAGCCAGGCCTCACTAAGTAACCCTTAGCAACTGTCTTCCATGTTCCTACTAGTATGGCCCATTAAGCCCTTCTTAAAGCATTCAGGTGCATTTAATACAAAGTCCCAAAGTCCACATTATTCCAAAAAAAGCATGGCCAGGCCTCTATCACAATAGTTTCAGGTACTAGCATGTCTTAGTAAAGGCTTCTATGGCTGTGAAGAAACATCATGACCATGCCAACTCTTATGAAGGAAAACATTCGATTGAGGTGGTTTACAGTTCAGAGGTTTAGTTCATTATCACCAGAGCAAGAAGTACTGGTAGTATATAAGCAGACATGGTGCTGGAGAGGTAGCTGACAGTTTTGTATACATATTGGTGAATAGCAGGAAGAAAAAATTGAAAATAAGGATAGAAAATATTTATATCCAAGGCTTAGTAAACATGGGAGCTGATGTTTCGATCATAACCTGACAATCATGGCACCCAAGATGGCCCCTAAAAGAGGTAGATATTCAATTTCTAGGCATTGGGACAATATATAATGTAAAACAGAATGTGAGATGGCTTGAATGCTTAGGAGCAGAAGGACAGAGAAGATTGAAGCCATATATGGCTAACATAACAGTAAATTTATGGGGTTGTGATCTTCTACAACAATGGAATAATCAGATTAAGATCCCTCCAGTCTCAAATATCAACCAGAGACTCAATTATGTCCCTGAAAACAAAATTTGAGATGCTATGCGAAACAATCACCAGTCATTCAGATTGCACAAAAGCACAGCTCACTAGCTGCTGAATCCATAAAGACACTCACAGCATTACCTTTAAAAGGGTTGGCAGAAAAGCCTATTTGGGTTCAGCAATGGCCTTTGACAAAGAAGAAGTTACAGGCTGTAGAACAGCTCATACAGGAGCAGTTACATGCTCGGCATATTGAAGAATCAACCAGCCCATGGAATTCTCCTGTATTTGTGGTCAAGAAGAAACCTGAAAAGTGGAGAATGGTGACAGATTTAAGAGCATTTAATAAGGTGATTCAGCCCATGGGCTCTTTACAATCTGGTATCCCCCTGCCTTCCCTGCTATCTAAGGAATGGCCTATTATAGTTATTGATTTGAAAGACTGGTTTTTTTTTTTAAAAAAAAAAAACCTTCTATTTATTTATTTATTTATTTATTTATTTATTTGCCTTGGTGTTTGCCTGGAACTGGAACTACAGACAGTTGTTAGCTGCCATGTGGGTGCTGGGAATCGAACTCAGGTCCTCTGGAAGAGCAGAGGGTGCTCTTAACCACTGAGCCATTTCTCCAGCCCCCTGGTTTTTTTTTTAACCATACCTTTACAAGAACAAGACAAGGAAAAAATTTGCATTCACAATGCTCATATTTAAAAATACATGCCCAGTAAAAATGTACCAATGGAGGGTCCTTCCACAGGAAATGTTGACTAGCCCCAACTTATACCAATATTTTGTACAACAGCCACTAGAAGTTATATACAAACAATTCCCACAATCTTTCATTTACCCTTATATGGATGATATTTTATTGGTAGACCAAACATAGACACCTTGGAAAGAATGTTTGAAGAAATGAAGAAGGTATTACCTGATAGGGGACTTCAAATTGCCCCTGAAAAAAACAAAGAGGGGATTCTGTCAATTATTTAGGATATAAAATAGGCCTGCAAACAACTGACCCCAGAAGATGTGACATAAGAGAGACAGACTTAGGACTCTTAACAATTTTCAAAAACTGCTAGGAGATATCGCTCATATACAATCTGTTATTAGTGTAAAAAGAATTAGCTGATTAACTTGTTCAAAACCTTAGATGGTGATAAGGACTTAAATAGTCCCAGGGAATTCTCTGATGAAGCTAAGAGAGAATTAGCCTTGGTTGAAAAGAAATTACAAGAAACACAAGTGAATTGTGTAGATCCAGACCGTGATTGCATTTTGGTTATTTTACCTTCTGAGCATTCCCCTAAAGGAGTCATAGTGCAAAGAGAAAATATTATACTAGAATGGATATTTCTGCCACATAGGCAAAGCAGTAAATTGAAAACATACCAAAAAAAATTCTGATTTGATTTTTAAGGGAAAATTTAGACTTTGTCAGTTGACTGGGAAGGACTCAGCAGAAAGCTTTGTACCTTTGACTAATGAGGAAATTGATTGATTATGAGCAGACAGTGAACTTTGGCAAAAAGCCTGTAGTAACTTCTTGGGAGATATTAATAACAAAGCCACTCCCTATAGGCCTATGGGGACCATTTTCATTTAAACCACCACAGCACCCATTCTAAATTTCTCAAATACAAGCTCCTGGAAACTCTGTCTCCTTGCCTGTCTCCCCAAAATTGCAAAACTCTTATGAGATAGTTAACTACTTACTCTGACCTCTACAGTCTGACCCCAAGATTAAGGTATGAGTACATTGAAACTCCTTTGCAAAGTACCTGTAAAATCTTCTAAAAGAAATGTTTCTATTGAATGAGAAACAATGCTCAGGATAAGAGTATAGGAGGAAGGGTTTGTGATGCACATAATAGTAGGCTTGTTTGCAAATTACATGAGACTTCTTTCATAAAAATGGGTTCTATCAACAAACAACGCTCAGGAGTCTGGAATAAACATAATAGTCTGGGGAATTCAGGTGAAGTCTGGTCTGTCTTGTAAATAACCGCTATAAGATGAAGTGGATACAAAGAATCATCACAATTTTGGGAAAGAGCTCTTTTAATTTTGTTGACCAATTGTAAAGATTTACCAAACAGAGTGTAATTTAGCTTATCCCATATAAACCATTATAACTTGCAACATTTTCATAAGAAAGGTCCATCCTAAAGGCAGTTGCTTACCAGAGGGAAGGGTATGATTACAGGTGAAACTACAATAAGGAGGGATATAAGTACATTTAAAGCATGAACAATGTGATAAAAAAAAAACACCATTGACAAAAGTATCAGGCAAAACCCTGTGTGTATGGGTGCAAGTGGATTCTATGTTGCCCTGTTATTTGTGCATAGTGTTCATGAATGACTCCTATGCCATATAGATTATTTTTAGGATCCCAGGAATAGATAGGTCTCTTCTGATGTGAAAAGATTGTTCTTGTTGATTGCCATGTGCCAAATGAAGCCAGAGGGTTTTTTTTTTTTTTTTGAGCCATTGGCAACAGATAGCACTATTCTAGGCACATTAATATCAACTTTAGTAAGCAATACATGTGGTGTTCCTTTTTTTCATCTTCATACAACTATAGTTTCTTCTATTAGAATGAGTACTTAATTATGCTAAATCTGTATTGTACTTGGACTGATCAGTTAAATTAGTTTTACCAACATATCCCCCACTGATGTGACTAAATGTTTGTACACCATCTTTTGTTTAGAGAACTGGTCCTAAAGGATAAAATAATCCTTAACCAAAGCAGCATCATACTGTCTCCTATTACAGGTGTGCCTTTTATCTCGACCAACAAAACACATTTGGATTCTCATTGACATGTTGAAAGTTAACATGCAATATAGTCAGTAAACATAGCAGCATCATTTTTTGTGTCAGTTGGACACTACCTTAGTTTTTTCCCAGTCTTAGCTGGATGAGTTAGAGTGTTGATGTCTCTCAAAGTTATTAGCTTACTCTTCCCCTTGGGCCATCTCCTTTTAATGAAATCGTTATCTACCTTCAGATGTTTCATTGGTCTGTTGGTCCTTGGAAAGCTATGCTGAACAGGGTTCTAGGTGGCATGCCCTTTCTAGGACCCACTGCAACTATAAAGTGATGATGGTCCCACTTAACAAGTTATTTAAATTTTTCGTTATTATTCATGTTACTAAAGTCCCTTACTATCCACAGGACTTAGTTCATTTTCGGGAAAGATATAACTGTTAGGATTGTCAGCACATCCAGAACACAACAACACAACACAACAATAACTTCATCTCAGTGTTAGAACATTGGGCCTTTTCATTATTAACATACACTTTAAGTAATGCCTACCTTTTTATTATTAAAATTTGCCAAAAATAACTTGATCATGTGAATAATAATGGATTTTAGTAACATGAATAATAATAATATATTTAAATTATTTGTTAGTGTAAGTGGGACAATTATCATTTTATAGTTGCAATGGATCCTAGAAAGTACACTCACTCAGAGCTATATGATAAAGCCAAGTTCCAGATATAACAATGGTATTTTCCTGGAGACTCCCAAGCCTCATAACATACCTTTGGCTGTGTTCTGTAGCTGATTAGTAAGGGAGAGGCATTGTATATGCCTGTAATAAATTTTGAGCACAGATTTCTACATACTTGACAGCAGAGAAGGCCTCCGACGCAGACATCAAAAATTTTAGATGTCAAATTGATGTCTACTCATTTACTAATCATGCATTAAAAGCTTGGAAAGCTATGTAAAATAATGTCTTTCATGAGCCTCTTTTAACTTTTTCCCTTGTCAGAGTCTCATCATTTATCAAGCACAAAACTTAAAAAAAGAACAAAAAGGAAATCTATTTAATTAACAATGAGCATTAATTTTTGAAGAGTTAAACTTAAGACTATAAGATTTGAAATCTTCAAATTTTACAGCAATTTTAATTTGGAGCTTGAGATTTTTCTACTCTATAACAGGATACTCAGAAGTAACTGAGAAATAATCACAGAAAAATCCTGAAAGAGAAAACAATTGAGATTTTCTATGCAAGTATGTATTCTTTTGATGCTGTAAATGAAACAACAATATCAAAGTAGAAGTCTCCATGGAGAAAGAACTTGTTGGAGGCTTGTTCTTATTACATTTCACAGGCACTTTGATGTAACAAATCTTCAACCTGTACCAAAAATAATTGTAGGTAAAAATTTCAAAATTATCTAATTTCTACTGATTGCATTTTTGTTTAATTCCTTTGGCCCTCAAGGGGCTTTGGGAAAAAATAGTTATGCTTGCATTCCTGGGCTATTATACTATCTAGAAGAAAAAAATTTTAAACATTCTCAACTCCAATTTATTTTTTAAAATATCATTCCATGACTGTTTATGCTGTTATTTTTAAATTTTTGTTAAGTTTGTACAAAAGTACACATTTTAAAAATTAAGTTTTAGTAGTCATAAATACAAAAGGATGTGGGTGGTATTTGGACTTTCAGTACCTGAAATGACAAAATCTCCATTTTTATGTAAAGGATAATATAATATTTTTTATTTTGTTAGTAATGCAAGCAAATCATTGAATGGATGAATAATTTGACCAGGCATCAGCAAGGAAAGCATCTATCAATGCAACAACTTTTTGCAGCATCCTCCTGCCCATAATGGAGCTGTTTTATACTTTCCTCTTAGGCAGACCCTTCCTATTTGTGTTCTCTATACACAGAGGTGTCAGAAGTTTGATATTCTGTTATATTCAATAGGATTGGGTTTTAAAAATCACACTGAAAATTGTTAAGTCTGCCAGCAAGGTAAACTGTGAGCCTGATTTTTACATATGAAATGGACTAATCAAACACCTGCAGTTGTAGTGGGAGGATCTGGGTACTTGGTGTTGTTAAACTGATGAAGCAGCTACCTATAGTTAACCATCAGTATTACCAGAGTTTTGAGATGGATAAATTAGAGCAGGAAGTATAAGCCAAAAGGCCTCTGTATCAATTAAAATCAGAGAAATGTTCCTAGGATTTGGTATTTTTTAATAACCAGAAGCCTTCTCATTAAATATTTTTAGTGCTGTATTCAGCAGTTCTCTAAGGAGTCTGAGGACCATCTATTAGGCATGCCTGATTTTAAATAAACTATTTGTTTTTTAACTCTTGCTTCAGGCTTAACTTTGACAGCATTTATATTAGGCCTTACTTAGTTTGACTGCAAGCATAATTCTGAACACGTTAAAGAATTTGATCATTTATAAGGCAACTATTAACTTGCATGTCTTAATTACCTTTGACAGTCTACAAGTTAGTAGTTTTTATAAGATTGAGATTCTGCAGTTTTATCCCTGTTTAGTTTGAGGCTTAAAAATTTCAATTGAAGATTTCTTAGCATCAAAATAAAACTTAGATCATAAATACAGTCACAAAGACAAAGAAGCTAGATATGTATCTTCAAGTCAGTTTCTGTTAGCTTGAATAGGCTATCAGAATTTATAGAGCTTATTTACTGGACTGTGTTGTTAGCTATTTAAATTTTTCTAAAAACCTGGCTTTAACACACGTAGCAAAGACATAAGTGGTGGGGCTGGAGAGATGGCTCAGCAGTTAAGAGCACCGTCTGCTCTTCCAGAGGACCCGAGTTCGATTCCCAGCACCCACATGGCAGCTAACAACTGTCTGTAGTTCCAGTTCCAGGCAAACACCAAGGCAAATAAATAAATAAAGTTTAAAAAAAAAAAAGAAAAAAAAAGACATAAGTGGTTAGACTGAGTTTTTGTTAACCTGAGTATACCTTTGTAACTTTAGGAAATTATCTTCATACGAAAATCTATCCTAATCCAAAATATTTTGAAGGCCTGATGTTTGTTGCCTCTTTGTAGGATTAAGAAGTTTTATAGGTGATGTCTTAGTTGGTTTATACCACATGGACATCTTTATCAAGATGTTGATGAAGATACATAGCATGCAGTCTTTAACATTAGAAAGATGGATGCTAGCCACATGGTTGCTTTTATCCAAGATTAAGCCAAGGAACATAGTTGTTATTTAAAAACATGTCTATTTTTAAAACACGGATTAAATTTAAGTTACACACAATGTATGTTGTAATAGATCTGGTTTTTTAGAACAAGAGTTGAATCTAAGTTATATATACAATATGCTATAGTAGAAAAGAATATATAAAACACAGTCACCTTGTTCTTTTAAAGTACTATCTGTAAAAACATTCAAAACAATCTTTATAGGATATTTAGATGTAATTTTAGGTAACACCTATGGGGTATCTTCCAAGAGAATCTTAAAGGAGAATATCTTGGATAATGATTATCTATAGATTCCAAGTAACATGCTAATGCAACTTGCCATTTATTATCAGTGTGGACCAAATAATCAACCTGCATTTTACTTAATGGTAGAATAATTTCTGTAGATTCTTGAGGGCTTGTTTGGAGGTTCAAGCAGGGGAGCACATCTACTCGTATACCCTTGACCGAAGACCGGTCCTCCTCTATTCGGGGAAGGTCGTCCTCTTCGACCGAGCGCGCAGCTTCAGGAGGGAGGCACATGGAGCGGTGAGGGAGGAAGGGGACATCTGTCTAGCCAGCCAGATCAGCCAAATCAACCCTGGCGATCAATGGGGTGACAGATGTCGCAGCCAGATCGCCCTCACATCCTTTCTGTAGATTCTTTATCAACAAGTTGTTTAAAGACATACCTTTCTTGTCATTATTAAGTCTATAATTTCTTGTAAATAAAGAGCTACAGATTGTTGTGAAGAATCATGACTTGAATAAATTTCTATAATACCATTACCTGGTTGATATATAATTCCAATAGAAGATGAAGAGAAAGGATAAGTAATTGATAAAGAAGTAAGGAATTAATTATATGATCTTTTGCAACAGCATTATTTTAATAACCTAATAGCCTTCTTTGCTTCAGGTGTAACATCTCTTACAAAATTTAACCAAGAGTCTTCAGAAATCAATTTAACGGAGTCAAATTCTTAGCAGTTATGCAGATAGGAATGTACCCAATTGATATTTTCCAAAATTTTAAATTTTGTCCTTTTAGTTTATTTATTCTGAAAGTTAGGCATTTATTTAAATATTGATCAGATAAGCAAGATGGGAAAATGTCTTCTCACTTGTAGTGAGAGGGCACTAGGTTCTAGTAAGACTGCTTGAAAAGGCAAGCAGTGGTGGAGTCTATTCAGCTTGTCCTGCCAAGCCCCAGCAAGAAATGTCTGGCAGGAATGTCTCTTTCTCTTCCTCCTTCTCTCCTATCCTCCCTCCTTCCCTCCCTCCCTCCCTCCCTCTCACTCTTCCTCCCTTCCCTCTCTTCCTCTCTGTCTCCCTCCCTCCTGTGTGTTATTTCCCTACTTTTTATTTGACATTGCAACTTCTTGGTGTAGCCAGAAGTTTTCTGACCCTTCCGGGCCCTTGTTCCAAACAAATTTCATAAGTCCTGTTGCCACTTATGAAATAATTACTCAGAGGTTTATATTAATTACAAACTGTTCAGCCAATGGCTCAGTCCCATTACCAAGTACCTCTTACAACTTAACTCAACCCATTTTTATTAATCTATGTATTGCCACGTGGCTCCATGCCTTTACCTGTGTTTCATTACATCTTGCTTTTTGGGTGGCAGCCTGCCTCATCTGTTTGACTCCGTCCTCCTCCTTTATCTATGCTTGTATTTCCAACCTGCCTCTAAGCCAAAACAACTTCTTTATTAACAAATGGTAATAAAATATATCAACAGAATACAGAAAGATATGCTGCATCGCCTTGGACAAGAGGCCTAGAAATCCTACTTTCTATTTGTATTTAAAGAAAAATTTTCTTACTTTCTCCAAGGATCATACCTCTCACATTGAGCTCCAGTTGTGAGAAATCCCTGAAAATAAATGCTGCCATCATGAAAGGATAGAAGGAAATCTGGTTCAACATCAGTTAGTTTGTACTGGTTGATGCTTCTGGAGTCTAACCCAATGCTGTTTATTTTTGACACATTTAAGTTCAGTAAAACTTCATGTAGGCAGGGTTTTACATTGGGACCTCCCAAATAACCACACAAAAACTTGTTATGAATTATAAGTGCTTGGCCAACAGCGCAGAATTGTTACTAGCTAACTGTTATATTTTAAATTAACACATGTTTCTTATCTACCCTCTGCCATGTAGTGGCATCTTCTTTCAACACAACAGGTTTATTTTATTACTCTGATCAGGACTCTGGAATAAATATAATAGTCTGAGGCATTTGGGATATAATAGTCTAAGGCATTTGGGTAAAGCCTGGGCCTACAGATAGCAGACTATTAACAATATCCACTCTTAGCTTTCTGGGTGAAAAACATGCATAAACCCCTTTTGTTGAAAGAAAAACCTATGAGATTAACATTCTTGGTTTGTCTGTAAGCATAACGACCTGTGCCCTTCTATTTCTCAAAATCTCCTCCAAAGCATCAACATATAATTGTCTGTCTATCTCTAGATTTTACTTCTTCCCAAAATCTCCGAAAATATTAAATGCCTAATTATCATTTACATCTACTTGTTCCAAGTTTTTTACTTGATATGTAATATAATTGCTTTCCTGTTCCCTTTTCATTTGTATCATCTTTATTCTTTGTATGCTTCTCTCAAGAAGGTCCCTCATCTGACTGGATTTCATTTTCAAAGTCAGTTCTCCAAAGTTCAGCTGTTTAGATCAAGGTCTCTGTTTGAGCACCATTTGCTGAGACCCAAGAGCAGCAGTTCTTAACCTGTGGACAATCCTTTCATAGTAGTTGCCTAAGGCCTTTTGAAAAACACAGATATTTGTATTATG
Source organism: Sigmodon hispidus (assembly GCA_004025045.1). Lineage (NCBI taxonomy): Eukaryota > Metazoa > Chordata > Mammalia > Rodentia > Cricetidae > Sigmodon > Sigmodon hispidus. Next base: position 25,862 of record PVIH01014131.1, on the reverse strand, counting down.
AATCATAATGACAGCAAAATTACAGTTATGAGGTAACAATAAAAATGATTTTATGATTGGGGGGGTCATCATAATATGAGAAATTGTTTTTAAAAGTTGCAGCATTAGGGAGTTTGAGATCCACTGCTCAAGAGGCTTGGGTTCCCAGAAAACTGACTAGGGGTGGTGAGGGAGTAAAGAGGACAGAGATACAGACATACAAATGTGAAATTGTGTTTTACCAGAGTTCTCTAACTGCTACCACTATCACTATCATATAGAACATCAGCATGTTTATCTTGTACAGCAGACGGGGAGTGGTTAGCTAGTCTGTGTAGAAGGTCTCTGTAGATGAGTAACCTGAACCTATGTCATAATACACATTTGCTCGAGACTTGACTCACTCATGGCTTCCTCTGATTCCCTACAATATCCTACTGCATAGATACTTGCTCAGCCATGTTCATTTCCATGCAATAGCTAGAAAATTTAATTACAATAACTAGGAAATGGAAACAACCTAAAAGTCTCTCAACTAATAAACAGACCATGAAAATGTGGTGCATATACACTGTGGAATATTATTTAGCTGTAAAAATTAAGTTATTAGATTTACAGGCAAGTGGGTAGAACTAGAAAAGATCATTTGAAGTAAGGAACCTAGACCCAGAAGGACAAGCATTCCACTCTTAATGATAGTTTCCAACTCCAAGTATGCAGATGTGAGTATATAACCTGGAGTAATTGTAGAAAATGGGAAAGTAAGAAGGGACAATAAGGAGTCAGAATACAGAAGAGAATGTCAGGGTGAATTAATTTGAAGAGAAAAATTAGAAAAACAGTAAAATGATTAATCGAGAGAGAGAGGGAGGTCAAAGCAAGAAGTAAGGAGGGCAGTACCATAATAACAAAGGTGTCTTAAAAAGGCATCAAAAATCATATTATATATTCACCTAAAATTTCATATAATACATGTAAGCTTATGTATATATGCATGTAGTTTAAATAAAAATTTCCCACCATGGCTAGTAATGCTCCCTCTAAGAGCCATAAACTAAAATACACACAAGCCAGGCATGAGAAACCTTTTCAATTTGTGGCTGAGAAAGTCATACAGACTCCCAAAATAATTTTTAGGCTACTGTTGTTGTTGTTGTTGTTGGGTTTTTGTGCGTAATTAAAGGGTCTCACCACTGGGTACCACACTAGAGTTTATTAACAGGGAAGCAGGGATGCGGGAGAAGCAGAAAAGAAAGAGAGTTTTGCATGCCCATTTTCTTTTAAGAGGGCGGTGGGCCCATGTTTACATAGCCACGCCTGGGGGCGTGACAGCCTCTCTGCTCCTTCTCAGGTGAATGCCAGCACTTGTGAAGTCATGCTGCCCTGTGGGAGGTCGGTCAGCAAGGCCTGAAAGTCTGCAAGGTCTGGGAGTCTACAAGGCCTGAGAGTCTGCAAGGCCTGGGAGTCTGCAAGGTCTGGGAGTCTGCAAGGTCTGGGAATCTGCAAGGCCTGGGAGTCTGCAAGGCCTGGGAGTCTGCAAGGCCTGGGAGTCTGCAAGGCCTGAGAGTCTGCAAGGCCTGAGAGTCTGCAAGGCCTGGGAGTCTGCAAGGCCTGGGAGTCTGCAAGGCCTGGGAGTCTGCAAGGACTGCTGGGAATGCTTACAGATGTGTCTTAGTTAGGGTTTCTAATGCTAAGAAGAGTCACCATGACCATGGCAACTCTTATAAATAAAAACATTTCCTTGGGTGGCTTACAGTTCAGAGGTTCAGTTCATTATCATCATGGTGGGACACAGCAGGCAGACATGGTACTGGAGAAAAAGCTAATTGTCGCCCTTGTTTGCCTCACAGAGGTTGATGATAAGTCCCTTTTGAGGAAGACAGGAATTTTGGAGGCAAGACTCAGAATGGTTGAGTTGTATCTGATCTGAAAGCCTTCTCCCTAAAGAATTGTAGTGAGAATCAGGCATTGTTTGCCTTGACATACAAGTGTGGTCTTTAGGTTTGAGGACCCATGTCTGGGGCCTGGCCGGGCCAGTGTAAGACCTGGTGCATGTTGTTCTTACTTCCTGTTTGTTCCTTCATGCTTTTGGAAAGAGGATCTGAACCACTGCCATTGCAACCACGTGGAACAGTTCAACTTTCCAAGATTTGTCCTAAGTATCACTGAATGTTTCATAAAAATCCATTATAAACATTAATCCTTTTTTATATTGCTAATGAATAATTCCTACTTTACCTGGCACCAACCAACATGGCTTTGGGCCTAACCTGGTGGAAAACAGTTAGCAGGGAAGCCTTCCTGGCCCACAGCAGAGGCCTAGGGTAGCTCATGTGGTCCTGAGCAGCTTTGGTCTTGGGGGTCTATAGATTCCACAGCAGATTAAAATCCAATCCTCAGCAGCTTTTAAAAGGGGATATTTTCTGTCCAGCAAAGCAGGCTACCAATAACTTCATGACTTGTCTCTTGGCATGCACTCAGCAGTGCTCCTTTCTGCCGCTGATCTGAGCCACAAAGCCTGCCTGTACAGCAAGGGCAAGCAGCTTATCTCAGTGTGCTGTTCAATGTGTATGTCTAGTAATTTGTTCTGATTTTGTGAGAGTTTATCTTTTGTTAGACTATGTTCATAGCTGGCCAAACCAAAAAGCCTGAATCAGCATGCCCTAATTGGAGCAACGCCTGCGACATCTGCTGGTCAAACATTGTCATTACATCCAGTCTGATGTAATGATAATTCTTAATATATAATATATAATCTTAATAATAATAATTTTTTCAAAAATGGCAGACAATACCACTTCTCAAGACTTTAAATTTTTGCTGCTACAACTGAGGACTTTTGCATTTTGAGAGTTTCATAGTTCTGTTACTACTTCTCAGCTAGATTCTACAATTTATATCTAAAAAAAAATGGTCTGATACCTATACTAAAATATAAAATGTTAATTGGACAGATGGAAGACTTGAACTCTAAGAATGATAAATTGCTTTCTGAAATGCATAATATGGAACCTGCCAATGATAAATTGGCAGGCAAAGTTAACTTTTTGGAAACTGGTTATGACAAACTTTCAGATAGATCTTCCTTCTTGAACACAAATACTAGGTCCATAAAGGAGATGTATAGATCTGTAGAACTCTATGTTAATGATAAGAATAGGAAACTTATTAATTTCATAGAATCATTAGAAAAATTGTCTATTCAAGAGATTCAGGCCCTAGGGAAAATCAGTGGTTTCTAAATTTCAACAATGCAATGATCATTTTGCTGTAATTGAGAAGGATGTTAAGGCACAGTCAACCCGGAATAGTTCAGAACAAACATCACTGATATACGATGGACATGGGAATGATTTGCCTAAAGTTGTGAACATGAAGGGTATTCCTTTCTCCTCTTCTATGATCTATCCAGGTACCATACAGAAAAAGCATTCATATGATGAATCTCCAGGGTTTGTAGAATATAATTGGGAACATATACATATAAGAGATATAAAGGATTTCAAGGAAACTATTTTGCTTCATGGAATTTATTCCACACATGTAAAACAAATATTAAATTCATGGTCTACAAAATATAGAATCATATCTAATGATTGCATGCAGCTAATAGCACATATCATAGACTACAGGCAATATTTATAATGGAGAAATTGGCTGAGGAAAGAGGCTAGGGCCATTAAACAACAAGGAAAGATTAGAGGTTTTAATGTCTCTCAAGAGCAAATTCTTGGTGAGGATTAGTTTGCTAATGTAAAGGTTCAGATTACTTTTGATAAATATACATTACTGCTATATCATAATGCCACTTTGAGTGCTTGGGTAAAGATTCTATACCCAGGACAGAAAATTGAGCCATATATTAAAGTCAGACAAGCATAAAAGAACCTTACACTGACTTTCTGTAGAGATTAATCAAGGCAACACATAGAGCAGTATCATATCCAGAAGTTAGAAAGTAACTAATTCTTTCTTTGACTTTTGACCATGCTAATTTTGAATGTAAAAGGATGCTTATGCTGCTAAAGATCAGATCTGCACCCATAGAGGACTGAATTCAGTATGCCATCAATGCTGAGTCTCTCAATTATGATGAAGAGAACTGGGTAGTTCAAGACATTTCCAATCTTAGGGTAAGGAATCAAGGTATCAAATGTTTTAATTGTGGTAAACCAGGCCATATAAGAAGGAATTGTATGCAGGGCATTCCTAGAACTAATATCCCTCCTAGGAGTGACCAAATAGAAGGTTCCTACCTTCTGGATCATGCAGAAGATGTGGCAAAGGCTGATACTGAATCAATGAGTGTAGATCTACAAGAGACAAACAGGGCAACTCTTTACCATAGGAAAATGCCTCTTGTGTCCTCTCACATGAGACCCCCAAAACACAGGTTGTCATGAAATCAAAGGTGATTCAATCATATCCAATCAGGATGACTAGAAAATTCAGTACCTAACATTAAAAAAAAAAATCACATAGCATTGGAAAATAGAACAAATTTAAAGGAGGAGTTAAAATTTCCAAGAAAAACCACAAAACAAATATTCTGGCAGACTCTCATAAATGAAAAAAGGCCAAAATTAAGAATAAAAATAGAGGGGGCTGGAGAGATGGCTCAGAGGTTAAGAGCACCCTCTGCTCTTCCAGAGGACCCGGGTTCGATTCCCAGCACCCACATGGCAGCTAACAACTGTCTGTAGTTCCAGTTCCAGGCAAACACCAAGGCAAATAAATAAATAAATAAATAAATAATAAAGTTTTTTTTAAAAAAAAAAATAAAAATAGACAGTGTTTTTATCTAAGGCTTAGTTGAAATTGAGGCAGATGCTTCTATCGTAACCTCATAATCATGGCACCTTTTAGAGGTACATAGCCTCTAAAAGAGGTAGATGTACAGCTTCTATAGTTTGGAAGCATATTTCAGGTAAAACAAAGTATTAAATGGCTTGGATACATAGGACTGGAAGGACAGAGAGGACTGCTGAAGCCATATATAGCTAATAGAGCAGTGACTCTATGGGGTCATGATCTTCTACAACAATGGAATACCCAGATTAAAATCCCTTCTCGCTCAGATATGAACCAGTGACACAATTATGTTTCAGGAAATAATATTTTAAAGTCACCAGCCATTCAGGTTGTATAGAAACAGCACTACCTCTAAAATGGTTGACAGAAAAGCCTATATGTGTTCAGCATTGGCCTCTAACAAAAGAGAGATTGTAAGCATTAGAACAGCTAGTACAGAAGCAGTTAAATGCTCAGCATGTTGAAAAATAAACCAGCCCTTGGAATTCTCCTATATTTGTTGTTAAAAGGAAATTTGGAAAATGGGGAATGGTGACTGATCTAAGAGCAATAAATAAGGTGATTCAGCCAATGGACTCTTTACAATCTAGAAGTCCTTTGCCTTCCCTATTACTTAAGGGATGGCCTATTATAGTTATTGACGTAAAAGACTGTTTCTTTACCATACCTCTCTACAAGAACAGGAAAGGGAAAATTTGCCTTTACAGTGTCTACTTATAACAATAATAATAATTCTTAGCCTGTAAAGAGACATCAATAAAGACTTCTTCCACAAGGAATGTTAAATAGTCCCATCTTGTGCCGATATTTTGTACAACAGCCATTAGAAGTGATACAGAGGGAATGAGCTCCAAGTTGCCAGTTTAACGTATTTCAGATCCCAAGCTGTTCAGTGGTTTTGGTTTGCAGCTTGGACATTCTAAGTTCGTTTGTTTAGAGTCTACTAATGAGTGAGTACATTCCCTCCTTATCTTTTTGGGTTTGTGATACCTTGCTCAGGAGGATGTTCTCCAAATCCATCCATTTGCCTGCAAATTTTAGGATATCATTTTTTCTTACTGCTGAGTAGTACTCCATTGTGTAGATGTACCACAGTTTGTTAATCCATTCCTCAGTTGAGGGGCATCTAGGTTGTTTCTAGGTTCTTGCTATTACAAATAATGCTGCTATGAACATAGTTGAGCTAATGCCTTTGGAGTGTGACTGTGCCTCTTTAGGGTATACACCCAGAAGTGGTATTGCTGGGTCCTTGGGGAGATTGAGTCTCAGTTTTCTGAGAAACTGCCATACTGCATTCCAAAGTGGCTGAACAAGTTTACACTCCCACCAACAATGGAGGAGTGTTCCCCTTGTTCCGCATCCTCTCCAGCATAGGCTGTCCTCTGTGTCTTTTATCTTAGCCAATCTTACAGATGTCAGGTGGTATCTCAAAGTTGTTTTGATTTGCATTTCTCTGATGGCTAAAGATGTTGAGCACTTTCTCATGTGCCTTTCAACCATTTGTAATTCTGCTGGGAATTCCTTTTTTAGTTCTGAACCCCATTTTTTAATTGGGTTATTCAAGGTTTTGGGCTCTAGTTTCTTGAATTCTCTATATATTTTAGAGATTAGTCCTCTGTCTGATGTAAGGTTGGTGAAAATCTTTTTCCATTCTGTAGGCAGTCATTTTGTCTTATTGACTGTGTCCTTGGCCTTTCAGAAACCATTCCCACAATCTATCATTTACTAATACATGGATTATATCTTGCTGGCAGACTCAAATATAGATACATTAGAAAGAATGTTTGAAGAAGTAAAGAAAATTTTGCCTGGTTGAAGATTACAAATTGTTCCTAAGAAATACAAAGAGGAGATTCTATTAATTATTTAGAATATAAAATTGCAACTCAGGAGAGATAGATTGCAAACTCTTAACAATTTCTGAAGACTGCTGGGAGATCTCATATATGGCTCATTATTAGGATAAAAATTCATGAGCTAGTTAATTTATTCAAACCCTTAGATGATGATAAGGAATTAAATAATTCAAGAAAATTATCTGATGAAACTGAGAGAGAATTTGTTTTAGTGGAAAAGAAATTATGAGATGCACATATGAAGCATGTGGATCCAGACCTTGAATGCATTCTGGTTATTTTTTTTCTCTAAGCATTCTCCTACAGATGTTATAATGCAAAGGGAAAATACTATATTAGAATGGATATCTCTGCCACATAGCCTGAGTAAAAATTAAAAACATACGTGAAAAAGATTTCCGTTTGACTTTTAAAGAAAAATTAAGACTTTGTCAGTTGACAGGAAAGGATGCTGAATAAATTGTCATACATTTAATTAATGAAAAAATTGATTGATTATGGGCAGACAGTGAACCTTGATAAAGAGCCTGTAGTAATTTTGGGGGAGGGATTGATAACAGATATCCCCAAATCAAGAGAATTCAATTTATAAAGAAAATTAACTAGATTCTTCCTTGTATTGTACAGGATAAACCAATTTCTAGACCCCTACATTTTATACTGATGCAAAGAAATCAGGAAAAGCAGGTAGGTTGCAAATCAGAAAATTTAAGTAAGGTGACTCAAAGCACTTATAATTCTGTCCAGAAGTCAGAATTATATCCCATTATTATAGTATTAATGAATTTTACAGAACCTCCTAACAAGTAACTGATTCTCAGTATGCAGAAAGACTTGTTTTACATATTGAAACTGCTGATTTCATTTCTTTAGTATCACAAATACCTAGTACACATTTCAAAATGTATGTTAGCATCCTAGCCCTTTTCACCTCCTCTACCCTAAACTCACAAGTTTCCATCCCTCCAGCTACTCATTCTCCTTATAACTCTATTATCCTTGATATACTCCTGCTTCTCTTACTGTGTTCTATCATCTATCACCTGACATTATCCCCTTTCTTATGGATAGCCATGTCCAATATACTTTATCTCTCTTCTCTGGACTCTTCCAGATGTCCCTGAATGCACATTTCCTTCAAGGTTAGCAATGGTGGCTGTGCACTTGGGAGGCAGAGGCAGGCAGATCTCAGAGTTCTGAGTTTGAGGACAGCCTGGTCTACAGAGTAAGTTTCAGGACAGCCAGGGCTACACAGAGATGACCGTTTTTAAAAGCCAAAAACAAAACAAAACAAAAAACCTTCCCCTCAACCATACCTTAGAGCAGTCATGTTCTAAGTTTATACACCTGTGAGCTACAATAATGACCTTCCTGGTCATATTGTATGCCAACTGGTGCAACAGTAGCAAGAACATTATGAAAGTGGCCAACCACTTTCTGATTATATTTAATGCCTGCTACATGAGAGGTAGTCTATACCTAGCACTGTTGATGAGGCCAAGAGCATGTGGTTAGATAGGACATGGGCCCTAAGGGAAAATTTACTATTATTCTGTTAAGTGAACAAAGCATTGAAATAACTCCTAATGGATTAACACATCTCTCAACTCCAATCGAAGAAGCTTCTTCTTGTAGTAAATAGCAATGAACACAGTAATGCACAACTGGTCAACATGCAGATAATAAGAGACTTACAAATCCTCATCTTTAATAGTATTTCTACACCATACCTATCCTCCCAAGGCTCAGGGATCATTGCAGAAAAGATCATAATAACCAGAGGTAATAGATGACTTCAAAAAACTTTTTGTGTGAACAGAACAAGGCAGATGCACATCTGAACTTACAGAGATTATGATAGCACATACAAGACCTGTACAAGCTCGAGCCAGACAAAATCCCAGCACAGAGATGTAGGGAGGTGACCTGGAGTCTCACTCCTAGCTGAGGGACTATTGGCATTTGATAACTGCTGGGAAGCGAGTCAATTCTCTTTAATGTTGTGACCTCTACACCTCAGGACAGCCACTGTATCCAACAGTAGTTGGCCAAGTCACACTGAAGTTTTAAGACAGGGAACATGTTGAGAATATAAAGGAACGTAGAATAGATCTAGGAAGAGCTGGAGCTGGTGGGTGGAGAAGCAGTGTCTATAATCAAAATACACTGTATGAAAATTTCTAACAATTATTGTTTTAAAAAACAATAAAACAAATGTCTCACCAACTTTCCCTGTATTATTACTTACTTTTTAAATTTTTACTATATGCTGGACGGTGGTGGTACAGCTCTTAATCCCAGCACTCAGGAGACAGAGGCAGCTAGATGTATGTAAGTTTGAGGTCAGCCTGGTCTATATAATGAGTTCCAGGACAGCAAGATCTACATAGTGAGACCTTGTCTCAAAAATAACAACAAAAATGTACTTAATATCCTAAAATTATAGTTCTCACTGACTTATTTTAATTTTTTAATAATGAAATGATGGTATTCCTTTGGCAATATGGGCTATTTTATTGATGTAAACTTTTTCTTCACTTGTGGAGAGTCTAACTGATACATGAATAGTTTCTCAGACTTTGCCCTGTTTGATATGAGGAATTTAAATAAATGTTGAATTTTAAAATAAGTTCCTCTTAAAGTTTTTTATGCAGCTGATGATGCTAAAATATACTTGTTAATATGAAATGCAATAGTGTATAGATTTTATTTTATACTATAAAAGTTCTAAAATTATCTAAAAATAATTTCAAAAGTTGCACTTACAAATTTAAGGAAACAATAATTCTATAAAAGAATTTTATTTTATTTCGCTCTAGTTATTCTCAATAAATAATAGAAGAGGGGGGAAAAAAAAAAAAAAGCCCAGCCAACCCTTTGGTTTATTACCTAGACAAGCCTGCCACCTAGAGGTACAGTAAGGAAAATCAGAGCAAGGCTTCCCTATTCCTAGTAAGAAGCTTGTTTAATTTTATTTGCGATAGTGGGTCCTGTTACCTCAGTGCTGACAGGACATATTAGATTAAAACAACAAATAATTGTGGTTATGTACATGAATCCTACGAACCAACTTCCTTACGAAAGTAAAGAACCCTGGGAAAAATTCAAAAGCCTGAGGCACTATGTCTCTATCCCAGGAGCCCTGTGCCTCCTTCCGCGCTTCCACTTGCGCATAAAAAGGGACAGCCATATAAGGGGATGTGTTCCTGTGATTTCACCTTGTGTCAGCTATGTCTTCTAGCCCTGATTTTGTCATTCAGTACTTACTAAGTCAGAATGTTCTGATCGCATGTTTAAGACACTGCAAATGGCTCTCATCCCAGAATAAACTCCTCTGTCCTTTCCTGGCCCCGCGAAACCTCACAAACTGCCTTCCCTGCCCCTTTTCTTTCTTTCAATAATGAGCCAAGCTCATTCCCAGAGGCTTCTTTACATGTCTTGCCTCCTTCTTTTGGTCTGTGTCAATTCAAAAAGGGCTCAATCACAACCTCACATTTTAGTTTCTTTACCTCACTATCTGAATTTGTATTTACAAATACATTCTCTTACTTGCTCCATTAGAAATATCTTCTGTTGAAGGCAAACTTCCCCGCTTTTTTTTTTTTTTTTAAACCACAGTGCTTTCTCCATCTGTGACAGTGCTTGGGACATAGATTACAAATATTCGTTTGTTTTTGAATTTGTTTTGAGACAAAGTGTCATGTGTGCCCGATTATGTAACTAAAGATGACCTTGAACTATTGATCCTCTTGCCTCCTGTGTTCCAGATGCTGGGATTACAAATTGCTGTGCGATGGTCTTTCTCTGCGCTGTGAATATGTGTTGCCATCATTGGTTAATTAAAAAGTTTTCATGGCCTATACCAAGGCAAGCCATAGCCAGGCAGAAATTCAAGAGAGATACAGAGAGGAGAAAGGTGAGGTCAGAGCAGATGCTGTGAGCCACAGCCAGGGAAGCAAGATGTAATGGAACAGGTAATGCTAGGAAGCCACGAGGCAAGATATAGATTAATAGAAATGAGTTGAGTTAAGTTGCAAGAGCTAGTTGATAATGAGCCTGAACCATAGACCAAATAGTTTGTAACTAATATAAGTATCTGAGTAGTTATTTTATAAGAAGCTGCAGGACTTTGAATGGGAGAGATTTGTCCAGACTTCAGAGCTAGGAGGCACCAAGAAACTTCCATCTACAAAAGGTGCATACCACCATGCTCGGATCTCATTTTTTTCAGTGATCAATAATTGCAGGGAAATCTGGAACATGACAATTCTGTTTTACTTATAAAATACAAGTATTCAATTACCTCCCTATTATTATGAATGTCAAAAAGATGGCTGAGGAGAGACTCAATGTCTAACAAGTATCCAATACATCTCAGGATATGGCTTACTGCCAATCAGTCACCATGTGTCTGCCTTCCTCTCTCGCTCAAGGCCTCCCTGGAAGTTCTCCTTTGCACATTAGTAAAATGAAGTTGTGAGTAGAAAGAGTAGTTACTGCACATCATAGAATGTTTTCCACAGGCCCTATGGGATTTCTATGGAATATTTATGGGTAGATATTTGAATCATCCACGAAGATATCAGTTGGGAATCCAGTCACTCAAGCTTGTAGACTGAAAACTTATATATATTTTGTTGTTGTTGTTGAGACATGGTCTTTGTTATGTAGCCTAGACTACCCTGAATTTACAATCCTCCTGCCTCAACTTCCAAGTCCTAGAATTACAGTTACGTGCTGCCAAATAACACATATCTATAGTCTGGCTTTAAAATTGCTATTATTTTAGCAAGCAATAGAGCCTAAGCCAGACTTAGGTAATATATGCTAGATACTTATGTATATATTTAAATAAATTATATATACATATATAACATAATTCTTTATTCTTCAGAATTTTCATATCATGCACTCAAATCTCACCTCCCAGTCCCTCCATATCACCCCACCCCTGCAACATCCTCCCCAAAGAAAACCCTCGAAATAATTAAAAACAAAACAAACAAAAAAACTCACTTTACATCTCCATCTTTCCAACACTTCATCATTTCTCCTCATAATGGCATTGATAACTGTGGTGTGTCATGCAGTATACCCATTTGTCCAGTCAGCCCCATCCACACAATGTTTGTTTAAATGAGTTATTGGTCTGGTTTAAAGCCTCTATACTATAGCACATCATCATCACTGGCCCTCACCGGAACTCCTCTTGCATGTCTTGCTGTTGCCATGAGCCATGGAGAACCTGCACTTATAGTTCTTCAGGACCAGTCCCTTTGAGTGCTTCAGCAGGTCATAAATAGGATAGATGTTTGAATGGGCCAATCAAAGGCCCAGGATGTAAGTCTGGGTGGTAGCTGAGCTGGTCAGTCTGGGCCACTGGGAATGAATCCCTCAGTTGAGGGGTGGAGCCAGCTCTACTAGGTCCATGCCATAGGGGTTAGCTCTCCTGCCTATGGTGTGGGGTGGGGCCATCTCCCCTGAGTGCAGCAGGGGCCAGCTCGCCCATAAGATATGGGGCTAGCTCCCTTGCACCAGTGTCCAGATAGGGTCAGAGCCATCTATGCCAGGGCCAGTTAAGGGCAGAATCTTAAATTTCAATATGCATGGTTCCTGTGGCCTCCTGTGAAAACATAGGCTATAGACATCAACACAGAACCCAGCTGCAGTGGGACTATGGATCCAGAAATGGCCCTCAGCAGCAGATCAGGCCAGGATACCACCGTGGCCCCAGAGGCAGCTCAGGTCATCCAGATCAGTATGACCCCACCCCAGCAGTGGCATGGCCTCAGACACCAACATGGCTCCAGGTAACAGGAGCCATGGACATCAACCCAGACTCTGGATGCTATTGGATCAGAGACCAAGACTTAACCCTCAGCAGCAGCCTAGGGCCAAGATGACACCATGGCAAAATATGGCAGCACAGGCCACACTCAGCTTGGCATGGCTCTGGCAGTGGCATAGCCTTCAGATACCCACATAGCCACAGATTATAGCCTAGACCCTGGGCATCTGTGTGGCCTGGGTGGCAACATGGGCCATGGACATCAACACAGACCCTGGCTATGGTAGGACCACGGACCCAGACATGGCCCTTAGCTGCAGGCCAAGGACAGATGTCACCATGGCCCCAGGTGACAGCAAAGGTTACTCAGATCAGCATGGCCTCATGGCAGCACAGCCATCAGACACCAACCTGACCATAGGGGTGCCCAGACCACAGACATCCATGCTACCTTTGATGGCAACATGGGTCATGAATGTCAACACAGACTCCAGCTACAATAGGACCACAGACCCAAACATGGCCCTTGGCATCAGCCTGGGTGGAAAACAGAACAGTCACATCAGCCTGTTCTTCACCACCCTCACTTCTTCATTTCAGCCTCTCTCCACAACATATGCACCATTCTGCTTCTCTTTCTCTTCCATTTCTCCACCATATATTTGCTCATCATAATGGTACCTACCAGGTGGGCCTGTGGATGCTTCAGCCAGTACAAACTGTGAGAAACCAGGTAGCCACTGGATGTTACCCATCTGAGCTGAGTGGCACAAAGCAGACCTTCAGTTAGCCAGGGCTATGAGGATGAGGTGCTCTTGGATGTCTTTCTCCTGCCTGAGCTGAGTGTCACCAGATGGGTCTGTGACAATAACTTTTTAAAGTGTTAAAAATCAAAGATGCTAGTAGTATGAGCTGAAGGCAATACTCTGAGGTTAAAACAATGGAGGGAAACAACACGGCTTCTGCAGTTTATTTTCTTAGTCTGCAAAAAAAAAAAAAAAAAAAAGACAGAAAATAGGTTCAATTAGTGTTTATGTATATGCACAAGGCTGGTAAACAGCCTGTCTATAGCCCAGCCACCATCTCCACACCCACAGGCCTAGCTCCAGACCATCATCTACAATGTGACTTTGCCTGGTGGTCTTTATCTACCTACTCTCGCCCAACTCCCCTGCACTGTACTTTGCTGCAATTTCTGTACCCATAGATCTATAAAGCCCCAGATAAAGTCTTGCACAGCAGCTCTTCCTGATCTAGGTCCAATAAAGCATCCCATGCAATAGTTTTACCTGGCCTAACTACAGTCATAAAACCCCTACACTGGTCCAATCTAAGTCAGCAGGCTAGAATCTCACATCAGACACACAACCAAAAAAGAAGTCTACATAGCCAGGTCACATTGCAAACACAAAAACAATATAAATGTCTCAAATTACTCCCCCTCCCAGTGCTATAGAAGTGTTCTCTAATGAGAATTACCTAGATGAACCCCAGGACACAGATTTTAAAAGATCATAAACTTTATCAAAGAATTGAAGTTTAAAGAAGCTGAACAATTACATCACTGAACCTCAAGAGAATAACAATAAATGCCAACCTGAGTGGTGTCCAAGAAAATACAAATATAAACCTGAATGAAATGACAGAGACAAATCATGATATGAAATCAGAATTCAGCAAAGAGATAGAAATATGAAAGAGAACTCAAACTAAAGTGAAGACTAAGCTGAAAAACTCAATAACCTAATCAGAAAACTCAAGAGAAAGTCTTACGAACAGGATGGGTCAAATACAAGATAAAATATCAGGACTCAAAGATACAGCAGAGGGATTACTCCACATAAGAAATGTGAGAAAAAAAATCACAGGAAGAGAATATACAGGAAATGTGGGAAAACCAAATCTTTAAATTATGTCAGAACATCATCCAATAATGAGGTCTTATCAGGAGATTTCTTAGTGTGTGTTACAAATCCCAAGAAGTAAAGCAGAAAGGTCTTGTGACTTCAGGTTCTTCAAAAATATAGATTTGTTCTTGAAATGTGCTTTCACAGCCCTCCTAAGTATAGTGGATAGGAGTGGGTTTACTCCCGATTATTAATTACAAATGGCTATTGTTATTTGTTTGTATGCAATTATGGAAACCATGTTTCTGCCATGTGCAGTTTGTCATTGTGATTAGGCACTTTACTCATATGATCTTCTTAACCCTCCAAGTAGAAGTTGTCTGATGCTCTGAATAAAGTAGGCTATTGCATAAGACTTTAATCCACCTTATTTATTCTCCCCATTCTCCCAGGTAACACTATCTTTAGAGTGGTAAACAAAGTATAAATGAGAGAGAAGAATCCCAAGTCAATGGCACAGACCAGATCTTCAACGAGATCATAGAAAAAACTCCCATATATGGAAAAACATGCCCATACAGATACAGAAAGCACACAAACCATCCAGCAGACAAGATCAGAAAAGAAAAAGAGCTTTGAAAGTTGCACAAAAATCCACAAGTCACATATAAGAGAAAAATCATCAGAATAACAACTGATTTCTCAATGGAAACTCTGAAAGGCAGTAGATCCTGGAACAATGCACTCCAAGTCCTAAATGAACATGACTATCAACCTGGACTACTACATCCAGAAAAAGTACCTGCCATAGTTGAAAGAAAAAGAAAAAACTTTCCATAATCCAAAGAGGCTAAAATAATTCACATCCAGTAGATTAACCCTAAGCAAAATACAGAAAGCAACATCTTAAACATGAAAGAAGAAAAAGTATAGCCAAGAGACTGTAGAAATGTGACAGATGCACAGGTCCCTCCATCTTTTACTCTTGCTGAGGCCATTTCAGGTTTAACTAGCATTAGATCTCCTTGAGAGATTCCCCTGGAAAACTACCCAACTCTACTCTAGGAATCCAAGATCAGATTGTCTGAGCTACTTATTTTAGGCTGTTCATGCAGAGCCCCCTCCAGCTAACCAATTGTTTTTGCTATGTTAAACTGCTTGCTTCTCTGAAGTCCCACTGCAGCTGCCCAGTGAGACACACTGACATGATTTTTGCCTCAGAATTCTGGGCTCTAGACATGCAGGGCCACACCCAGGTCCCTAAAAATCTGAGTGTAGTCCCATTGGGCTGGAATAAAAACTCAGTTGTTTATAAACAGTCAGAGTGATCATTTTTGGTGAGCTCCTCATAACAGAAAGAAGACGAATAAATCTATAATTTGTTGTGGGATATTTGTTTACACTGACACTTCAGGACTTCCAACAATGTTAAACCTTGATTCAGAGGGAGGAGTCAGCAATTGGCTGACCGGAAGTAGCCGTAGATATGTTGGAGAATCGAGGGAGTCAGAGAGAGAGGGACAGGAAGCGCCAAGGATGGACCTGCCATGGAGAACATGGTCATGTTGACTGTTCCTTGGCTTTCTTGAGATTCATAAGGTTTTTGTCTCAATTTATGACTCCTGAATTTTTATTAGTACTAGAACACTTAAGGTAAAGGCACTAATAATTACTGAAACATAAACTGTGACTGAGAACACAAACAGGAAATCAACATTAATATCTAAAGGTTACAACCAAAGTATACCTCTCAATAGTAGTTTTAATTTGTTCTTTTAATTGTAAAGAGAAAACCAAGGCATTTATCAATTTGTACATCATAAAAAATTACAAAACAGTACATACAGAATTTTTTAAAAAATATTTATTTATTTATTTATTTATTTATTCATTATGTATACAGTACACAGAAGAGTGTACCAGATGTCATTACAGATGGTTGTGAGCCACCATATGGTTGCTGGGAATTGAACTCAGGACCTCTGAAAGAACAGTCAGTGCTCTTAACCTCTGAGCTGTCTCTCCAGCCCCAGAATCTTAATTTATTATCTTGTCTTTGAGGAAAGTTAGAGGGTTTAATAGTATGCACTATGTTTTTATAATTTTTTGCAGTTATAATTACATTTCTCCCCTTCCCTTCCCTCCGCCCAACCTTTCCCATGTTCTGTTTTTCGTGCATTAATTCATGGCCTTTTTTTCTTTAATTGATCACACACACACACACACACATCCTGCTCAGTCCATACGTTACCTTTATGCATGTTCTCAGGGCTGACCCTTTGGTATTGGATAAAAAATGGATGTGCTCTTCCCTGGGGAAGACTGTTTTCCCACTCTGAGCATTCCTTAGTCGCCGATAGTTCTATGTGTAGGGTTGAGGCCTATGAGTCTTCCTCTTCCACATTCTTTTTTCGTCTGCAGATTTCAATACCTCTTCTTTGTTCCACATATTTAATGTTTTAACTTTTATTTTCTGTGGGATTTTCTTTTCTAGTCTTGTCAGTTTTGGTGTTCCGTTTGCTTCTTGTATTTGGATACTTATGTCTTTTCTTACTTTGGGAAAGTTGGTTTTCATCTTTGATCTTTTGGAAGAGCTGGTCAATGCCATCGACCTAGGATTCTCTCTCATTTATTTCCATAACTTGAAGCTTTTGTCTTTTACAATTTCTTATATTTGCTGTATGTGCCCTGTTTTTTTTTTTTTTTTTTTTTTTTTTTTTTTTTTTTTTTTTTTTTTTTTTTTTTTTTTTTGCTTATTTCACCTAGATACTCTATCTTTGAGTTCTAATATTCTTTCTTCTGCTTGATTCATTCTCTGTATAAGGCTTTCCTCTGACTTTTCCAGGTAAGTTATTGGATTTGAGGGGTTTTGTTTGTTTGCTGTTTATTTTGAGTCAGAGTTTCTTTGTGTAGCCCTGGCTATCCTGGAACTTGCTCTGTAGATCAAGATGGCCTCAGACTCAGAGATCTGTCTGCCTCTGCATTCCAAGTGCTGGGATTAAAGATGTGCATCACTATTTCTGGCACACACACACATACAAAACAAAAACCAAAACACCAAAAGCAAACCCAACCAAAATAAACAAAAACCAAATAAGGTCTGGAGGTGTATGCACACAGGAGACAGGAAGTTATATGTCTGGGCATAGAGAAAGGGATAAAACAGGCATAGACAGAAGCTTGCCCTGTTTTTGGTCTGAGGAGTCATAGAGGTATGAGGTGACTGTGGCTGCTCCTTTACTTCTCTGATTATTCAGCATTTACCCCGATATCTGACTCTGGACTTTTATTATTAAGACCAATTAGGATCCGCACTACACATAACACAGCAAAAACTCTAGAACACATATAAAGCAGTCCTAACAGGAAAATTTATAGCTCTAATTGACTACACTAAAAAATATGCAAGAGCACAAAGAAATGGCTTAATAACTCAGAAAGCCGGAAAATCAAGAAACAACAACAAATTGCTCTAACAGGCAAGACCATGTTGACTTTGGAAAACTGTTGAAGGCTTTAGGACTTGGGACTGGGAAAGAGTGTGAACACTGTAAGCAGGGCTCCACAGGCCAACCTAGTAGGAGCCTGGAAGACGGTGCTCAGAGCAATAGGGACTCTGAAGGACCAGATGAAAAGCTTTCAGAGGGGAATAATGTTAGCAACATAGCTGAAGACCATTCTTATGATATTTTGGCAAAGAATGTGATTGTCTTTTGCATTTGTCTGAAGACTCTGCCTGACACTAAATAAAAGCGTTTTGGACTAAATTCATTGGCAGAGGAGATTTAAAGATAGGCTAATATTGACTGTGCCATGTGGTTATTAGTGATCACTCTCATGCAGGTTTATAATGAAAAAAGCAAGTGGGACAAAAACAAATATAAAATGCACAATTTGAGAAGAAAAAGAACACTAGGGAATGTAACGTTAAAGCAAAGGCTTTTGCCTTTCAACATAAGGCGAAACCAGAATGCCCTCAGAGCATCACCACGCTCAGCTAATCTTAAAACTTGTAAAATAAAAAGGCCTAAAAAATTATCTGTTTCTACAAAGTAATAAACAAAGGAAAGTACATGCCAATGTAATTCAAAGAGGGGTCTAGGATCCATCCTAAACAACCAGTGGAATTTGGCAGCATCAGCCACGTGGTTCTGGCTTTAGAGTCATGAAGGGTATAGGAGTAACGGGGGTTCTGGAGTCTTCTTCTGTGGTTTAGGAAAGCATCTGAGGTCAGATGTGTGGCAGGGGAGTCCATGCATAGAGGCCTTCAGAGGCTGTTATGTGAAGCTGTGAAAGTAAAGCCTTCAGCATTGGAGACTTCAAGGTGTTGGAGATGCCAGAGCTGTGTGATATCTCCTGAGGAGCGCTGCAACAGGGGGTGGAACCAGTCCAAGAGAGAGAAGTGGGTTTCAGTCAACAAAACTGGAAGGAGCTGGAGATCTGAAGAGCTATCTAAGCCACTGGACATAGAGCTACAAGATTTAGAGACTGCACTGCTGGGTTTTGGTCTTGCTTTGATCTAGTGTTTCCTCATCTATACTCCCTTTCTCCCTTTTGGGATGGTAATGTATATTCTGTGCATTTATATGTTAAAAGTATGTGTTCTGCTTTTTTAATTTTACAAGGGATTATAGTTAAAGTGATTGCCTTGAGTCTCAGATGTGACTTTGGACTTTTTTTTTAAACTTTTATTTATTTATTTATTTGCCTTGGTGTTTGCCTGGAACTGGAACTACAGACAGTTGTTAGTTGCCATGTGGGTGCTGGGAATCGAACCCGGGTCCTCTGGAAGAGCAGACGGTGCTCTTAACCGCTGAGCCATCTCTCCAGCCCCGACTTTGGACTTTTAAACAGCACTGAGACTGTGAAAGACTATGTGGACTTTGAAAACTGTACTAAATGAGTTTTGCATTGTGATATGGCTATAAGCCTATGGAGCCAGGGAGTGGAATGTGGTGGTTTGAATTAGAATGCCCCCCCCCTCGCTTGGATGTTTGGTTCCCAATAGGTGGACTGTTCAGGAACAACTAGGAGCTGTGACTTTGGAGGAGCTGGGCTACTAGAGCTTTGAGGTTTGAAAAACCCACACCAGCTAGCTCTCTCTCTCTCTCTCTCTCTCTCTCTCTCTCTCTCTCTCTCTGCCTCATGCTTACAGCAGATCAGGATGTAAACTCATGCCTGCCTGCCACAATGGCCATGAAACTGCAAACATGCTTCTTTCTTTCTTTCTTTCTTTCTTTCTTCCTTTCTTTCTTTTCTTTTCTTCCTTTGTTTCTTTTTTGAGACAGGATTTCCCTGTGTCACAGCTCTGGCTGTAAGCAAGTTTCTTAGAAAGGTAAAAACCACAAGTTTGGTTATATCCCATAGATGTAGCTATGGTGGCTCTTAGCAAGCAAGACAGGATATGAACTTTTATGAAGCTGTAAGCAAGTATAAACTTGAGATATCCCCAGTAGTCTTGGGTGTTTGATTACTTGGTCCTTAGTCAATGGCTGGTTGGGGAGGTTTAGGAGGTTTGGCTCTGGTGGAGGAAGAATGTCACCGAGGGTGGGCTTTGATGTGTCAGCAGCTTTGTACATTTAAAGTGTGCTCTCTGTGCTGGTGGATCCAGATGGAATGCTCATCTTGAAGCTTGACGCTCCAGCCCCCATGGCGGCCACCTGCTATCCCCATCAGTATGTACACTAACACTTGGGAACTATAAGCCCCAAATAAACTTTCTTCTATAAGTAGCCTTGTTCATAGTGTTTCTACAGCAATGTAAAAGTAACTAATACAAATGAGAAAGACAAATGCTTCATGTTATCCTTTGTGATTCTTAACACTAAATCATTTTTATAAGAATATACAGGAAACACTATTTTACATTTACTTAGAAATATATATATAATATATACTTTAGTGTATATGTACACAAAGACACATGAATAAAGTTACACCAGTTGAGGTGATAATCCCCCAACCCCCAAACCATCTCCAGTTCCAAGCATGAGAAATTTCTCTTTGAGTTGTTGGTCAGAGAAGTCCAAGAAATTTCCAAAACATTGCCTATTTCATTGCCCTAAATTATCTTCCAGAACTTGAATGTAAGACTCTACTGTTACCAGTCACTGATGAAATATGTTTATAATGTCAGCATTTAGGAGGCAGATCTCTGTGAGTCCAAGGCCAGACTGGTCTACAGAGCAAGTTCCAGGACAACCAGGAGCTACACAGAGAAACCCTGTCTTGAAAAACTAAAACAACAAAAACAAAACAAAAAGATCCTATTGATGAAGACACCAAACAATTCAGATACAAGACTTAGAGAAATTGAGCTGCATCATAAGAAAAAAAAAAAAACTATCAGCTAAATCCCAACACAGCCTTGGACTAAAACTGAGGTCAGCTTGAACCCAGGCATGTAAGGCACTTACAGGAACTTTTGCTAATCTGCATTGTTCTGCTTCTCTAACCACAAGGATCTCTGCTGCCCAATCTAACAGAAACACCGTGATGACACAGCTGTGTCCTATTCTTATTAAAAAGTCACATCCTGACATGCTTGCTAAGAGCCATCACATCTACGTCAATGGTTACCAAACCTGTAGTTTTTACCTTTATAAACCTACTCTCTCTGGGCGACCTCTTTAGACTTGTCACAAGAGTGCATGCTCACAGCTGGGTCTGTGTGGCTCAACAAAAACTTCAGATTCATAAAGAGCCTGTCCTGGTCTCCTTCTCTTGGGTGAGAACAGCCAAGCTATAACAGAACTGATTCAGAAGCCTACTCCCAAGGTCTAGCTCCTATAGTATCTGAAGTTGCTCTGCAAGTTGCCAAGAGATAAAAGTAATGATTACCCCTACCCAGCAGTAAAGCCTGAGAGCCACAACAATGGCCAGGAGGACAAGCTATCCCCAGTAGTGCTAATATGGTTGGCTTTAATGTCAACTTGCCATAAATTATAATCACTTCAGTAGGGAGTCTTAATAAATGCATGAGGACCTAGCCCAGTTATGAGTAACACCTTGTGGTAGCAGTCTAGATTAAAAAGTGTACAACAGAAGGAAAATGATTGTCACTTTGCTCCCCTGACTCTCTCTCCTGCCAATGACTTGATGATTTACTCTGTTGCTGCTGTTGTTGATTCTTTCACTGATATGAGAATCAGAATTTCTAGGTTCCCATCATGGACTAAGGACCAACAGGTCTCTAGGAACTTTCTAGGTTTTCAGCACCAGATTGGAACAGCTGAGGCAGACAACATTGTGGATGAAGCAATTACTAGATTGTTGGATACTGCATTGAGAGACTGCTGAGGTACCCCAGTCCCAGGGACCAAGCAATTACCAGGTCTTTGGTCTCTCAGTTTTAATATAGCTGTTGTCAATATAAGATGACTTAAGAGGTTTCATACACACACACACACACACACACACACACACACACACACACATTTTCATCCTATTGTTTCTGTTCTCCAGGATACTGACTAATAAAGGTGCAATAGTGGCACTTATATACCAGGGGTAACCAACAGCCATCGTGATGGACATAAGGCTTGCTCAGTAGGAAAAAATTTGTGCCTAGAACTGTACACCTAGTCATTTACCCATAGCTGATGAAGTTGTGGTCACTAAAAAATTTTACTTTCTTAAAGAAGTATAATTTCTAATTGTATTATACCTACTCATCATCAAATAAGACTTTTTGTCAGAGACAACTAAAGCCAGCCACAACTGATAAAAAAGTTCAGGAAACAACTGACTGTGTGGTGCTCAACCCTAGTTGATAGATCTGTAGCACAACCCTTATACTTAATTTTCAGAAAGCAACATTAGAGAGAGTCCAGAAAGATTGTAAGAGCCTAGGACCAGGGCATTTGTTGTGAGATAATGTCTTCTATATATAATAGAAAAGCTGCATCCATAAAATTGCAACCATATGATCACCTAGACAAGATCTGCACAACAATAACACTCACTTACATAGCAACATAAACAAGGAAATTTCACAAGGACTTACCCCTATAGATGAAGAGCTACTAATGGCTTCTGAGAAAGGAAGATTCAGTATTCTCCAGGGATGAGACCCCTGATAAGTTATTCAATCCAAAACTGTCATCCCTAAACACACATAGATATATAGATATATGTAGATATGAGCCACACTAAGCAGACTCAGTGGACTGTATAACAATAATTAAAGTCATGAAAAGGAGTAACAGAGACACAGGAGTTGGAGGAAAAGAGTCAGAGGAGGAACTGATATAAATACAATGCTCATGTATGAAATTCTCAAAAAATTGAATTAAGAAGCTAAACCTATTCTTCTTAACATGCCTTCCCACACAACACAGAAGAGAGGACAGGGCCAGGGCAAAGCAGAATAAAATAATTTTCTTTGATTTGGGCTTTTAGTTTAGAAAAGATACACTGAAGATTTTGAAGAGAAAAAGAAAGGAAGGAAGGGAGGGAAGAGAAGGAGGGAGGAAAAGAAGAAAGTAAAAGGAATGAGTGGAAAGAGGAAAAACAGGGAAGGGGAGGGGAAAAGAAGGAAAAAAGAAAGAGGAAAGGAAATCTAGGTGAGCTACAATAAGCCTTTTCTTTAAAAAGTTTCTTTATGGGGCTGGAGAGATGGCTCAGCGGTTAAGAGCACCCTCTGCTCTTCCAGAGGACCCGGGTTCGATTCCCAGCACCCACATGGCAGCTAACATGTTTGTAGTTCCAGTTCCAGGCAAACACCAAGGCAAATAAATAAATAAAAAAGTTAAGAAAAAAAAGTTTCTTTATCCTTGTTCACAACAAGGATATACATGGATAAAAATATGACTTTATTCATAATAAAAATAAAAAAGAAAATTTTGATACAAATGTGTCTTTTTAAAAAAGTTTCTTTAAGTTCTAGTATGGTCTTTCTCTAGTATGGTCTTTCTCTAGTATGGTCTTTCTCTGGCTTCTTGCTAAGCAGTCAGATTTGTATGAAGAGAGGCTGGGATCATCCATGCTAGAATTTATCAATCCTCCACCAAAGAATCAGTTTCCAGACACTTAAAGGAGGCCACAAGTGTTACAATATATTGACATACAAAATATGAGCAAAGGCAAATGGATCAGCTTTTTCCAAAATCTCCGTTTCCAAAGGCTCTTTCTTCATGGGACTGAAGTCTGATCTGGGAGGTAGCCTTTATTCTTCTGCTGTCTACTTTCCCTGTTACAGCCCAGAGCACTCACTTAAATGGCTACACCATCACTTAATATCTAACAAAAGATGAAAGACATTGTAAACCCACACTCGCTGTTTCTAATAATGGTAGGAATGTTCACCTGTAGATATTTCATGTGAGATTCTTGGATCTTATTTGTATGGTTTTACCATTAATAAGGGAAGTAAATCAAGAGGTTCTGTAGAAATTCCAAGTGCCTGATTCTGAGGGAAGTGTAACAGTGCTCTTGATTGACTGCCACGTTGAGCTACAGTTGTGCTAGGCTTCCCAACTTCGCTAAGTTCTTTTTCTAATTCTCTTTAAAAATTGATGTATTTGTTATTATTGTGTGGGTGCACGTGTGTACATGTGGAGGTCAAATTTCCCTACAGGATATGGGTTCCCAGATCAGACTCAGGTCATCAGGCTCCAGTGAAGTCCTTTGTGAATGTGTATTTTAACATGGGCATAGACTGTCATGGACCCTGAGGCCTATTGGCACATGGATTTATTGGCAAAGTCATTACCCAGATGAGACAGGCTCAAGAGAGATGTCAAAGCTTTCCTAAGGAGTGTTTATGAAGGGCTGATCAGTGCATGCGAAGACTAACAACTGCAATTTCTTCCTCCTGGATGTTTATAGCCTGAGACTGCTCACCTACAGAGAAACGATCTAGCTCCCCATCCCCGCGCGTGCGCGCGCAGTATAGAATAACCACAGAGGTTCCACATTGCAGTTGTAGCAGAGAACCCCACCTGTCCCCAGCCTCATATGTGTCCGTTCTTTCTTCACCTCCAGCCAGGGTTCCAGGACCCAAATATAAATGATAGACTGGATCCCCTTAAACTATATGGTATTTTCTG
Source organism: Sigmodon hispidus (assembly GCA_004025045.1). Classification (NCBI taxonomy): domain Eukaryota; kingdom Metazoa; phylum Chordata; class Mammalia; order Rodentia; family Cricetidae; genus Sigmodon; species Sigmodon hispidus. The sequence continues at coordinate 1,531 of PVIH01014131.1, read as the reverse complement.
TCCCTTGGCTGGTGCCTCATTTGTGCTGGGATAGCCTCTGGGAAATCCTGGTGAAGAATTAGATTTGTGTGGCCTTGAAGCCCATATGCATTAATGACAAAGCCTATGTTTGTTATTTGCTTTCCTGCATGGACAAATCTTAGAGAAAGACCATACTAGAATTTAAATTTTGTGGAAGATATGGATATGGAAATTTGCAAATGTGACTGATAGGAACATGGAAGACATACTTAAAGAGAAGAAGAAAGGGTAAATGTGCCACAGTATCTGTATCTGTCTACACAGAAAAAGAAAATAGAGGGCAGGAAATAGTTTTAGAACTCTGGTCCCAAGCTGTTAGCTCCATCTGCCCTTCCTGCTGGCCAAATTTGTTTCCAAGGCATACTCTTAAAATTTGTAGTGAGCCTGCCTCTTAGAGAACAGGTTCTACAGGTACAAATTCCTCTCTAGCACTTGCTGCCCCTCTTTGAAATGTTAGAAATGCTGTATACTCACCATTAGAGAAAGACTGACACATATTGAAAAGTTGGTTTGAGGAATAGATAATGTGATATCTAAATTAGATAATGTGCCTGAAGGTTTCAGCCATCCAATGGTATACAATAAATAGTAAAAATACAAGAAGGGGGTGAGGTGAATAGTACTTTTTTAGAGGTTTGGTTAGGTATTTTAAGACAACAGCTTTGGTGTACAAGTTTTAGATGAGAGTTACTGGGGCTGGAGAGATAGCTCAATGCTTAAGAGCACTGGTTACACTTGCAGAGGACCTGGGCTCAGTCACCAGCCTCTGTAGTGGGATTTTGCTGGCAATGTAAATATTTGTCCCACTTACGGATTCAATAAAAAGCTGATTGGCCAAAGGCAAACAGGAAGTGTGGGTGGAGCTACCAGGCTAAGAAAACTCAGAGAACAGGAAGAGCAGACACACACAGACACCAGACACAGATGCCAGAGTCACCGGAGCTGCCAGGAGATGCAGAGGAAATGCTGCTCTGAGAAAAGGTACTGAGCCGTACCTTTTCGTTCAAGGCTGAACAAGATGTGTTGAGTTCAGATGAAGGAGCTAGCAAGTTATATGTCTGGGCCCTAGGTCAACCAGTGTAAAAATATTATGAGCCTGGGTGTGATTATTTGAGGTTAAACGGGGCTGAAAGTGGGACCAAACCTCTGGTCCAGGCCCAGAAAGTCTGGGCCAGAACCATTTACAACAAGCCTCCACATGGAAACTTTCAATCATCAGTAGCTTCAGTTCCAGGGGACCTGACCTCTGAGGGTTTGTGCATACACAGAGTGCACAAAAACTCTGGTACACAATACAGATAGAATAAATATTTTTCAAAACCTCTAAGCATTACCACTGTGAAGTTTGAAAGTTGGTGGAAAAAAATCTAAATAAATCCGGAGCAGGATTTGATAAACCTGGGATAATTATAGACTCCACTTTTTAATCTTTTGAAAATAGCTCTCTCTCTCTCTCTCTCTCTCTCTCACACACACACACACACACACACACACACACACACACACACAC